>QEPC01009250.1:4514146-4558622 GCA_003113815.1 Sphenodon punctatus
CCTCCCCCCCCCCCAGGTCTCTGATTGTAAGCCCTAGGGCAGGGACCGTGTCTATTCAATTAATTTGTAAAGCACCAGGTATGTTGCTGGCATTATATAAATGCTTGATGATGATGATAATAATAATAATAGCAGAACTATGTTGGAGTCAGAAAGAAACCAATACACATTCCCAAAAATTGACATAAAGCCAAAGGTTGAAATATTCATATCTTGCTCAGTTGTGAACAGGTGAGTACGAAAAAGAAGAAAATTTATTATTTCAGAGCCCCATGACTTCTTTGTGTATTGGAAAATGTATGGCCATGCAGCCTGAGATAGTCCCCTATCAGCAGTTTTCTTAACATTTGACGCAGTTCATATTCTGAGTGGCTGCAAGACCACAGTTAAGGCTGCATTTAAATATTCAATATCCTAGTTACATTAAATATCCTGGTTATTAAATATCTTAATTCAGATTGGAGGCTTCATTTACATGGCCCTTCTTTCTATATGTAACTCTCTCTTTGCATATCTTCCATGCTCGATTATTTAAGAGCATCTTTTTCCTGACTAACCCATCATCAGTAACTTTCACCCCCTTGATCGTTAGACCAATAACCCACTGTGCTAGCTGGTAGATACACTTTATTGTCGATTCCTCTCTTCCTCCCAGCCCGAACACAGTCCGTAAACTGCACAGATTTACTGCAGATTAGTTCTTAATCTTGTACTCATACATTACCTGTTCATTTATCTCCAGATTTTCCGAGTTTTAATCTCTCTGTAATAGCAGGATGGGTCAAAATAGGACTTTTGAGTGTCAAGAAATAGTTTAAAACAGGGTTGGGGAACCTCAGGCGCAGGGGTCAAATGTGGCAGGTGGCTAGTTTTTTTTGTGGGCCCTTTTCAGTTCCTGGATCCGACCCCTGGATCCAGTTCTTTCCCCAACCACTGAAAAACTAAGCTCAGGGTAAGGAAGCAGAGATGAGAGCATGCACTCAAAGATACAGGGGAACATGACCATGGCACAGATCCATGATCTGGACCTTCCTTTTCTTGAGCTCTCCCCTTAAACATTTCTTCCCCCAACTTCTGTGCAGCCCTCGGAGCTTGTACTAATTTTGAAAGTGGCCTCCAGGAGGGAAAAAGTTCCCCACCCCTGGTTTAACATCCTTGCATAACTTGTCATGGTCTTAGCACTGAAATTGTAATATGCTACCAAAACGTCATTGTCAGATAATCCTAGAGGGCAGTATTTACTGGAGTAAGGGGTGTAATGAAACCATAAAACAAAAGCAGACTTTCCCCCTACCGGTTTAATCTATGGAGTGTATAAATAAAAGCAAAAAGAACCTCTGTTCTAATTGTCAGTGTGGTTGATGCCATATATCACATCGGTGGAATTCATTTTGTCTTATTAGAAGTCCTGGAGAGTGCAAGTTCCCACACAGGTATACCCGCTGCACAAAGAGGTGAGTTTTCTTGACTTAGCCAGAATCCAGAGCAGGGCATGTATTCCTCAGACCACTGGCGCACATTTTGGATGCATCTTTATCTGCCCAAGAAGTGCGTACATGTTGCCAAGGAAAATGTCCTCTGATGTGGTTTACTGATATTGGAGTATGTTAAAAATAATTACGTACGGTGCACAGGATTATTAATTACAAAATTATGTTCTTAGGGAAAACAGTTCCTAGATGGAAAAAGCACGTTTGACTGTTTTTTTGTCTTGCTTCAATGCTTATTTGTATTCCTTTGTTTTTAAGGAGTGGAAAGCTGATGATCAGTTAAAGATCCCTTAGATACTGCTAGACCTTCTTCATACTCTCTTTCAGGAGTGCTTATCTGGAAATGTATTGCTGTCATAGCAGAAGCAGCCTGACAACTTTCACTGTAAAGATTATTGTTTTCAGAAGAAAGTAATGATTCTAAACGAAAATATCTTCACGTTAAAGGCTGACAAGTTGTTTCAATTCTTCCCTGATCCAGGACAGAACTTTCCAGGTTGGCAGCAGGAAAAGCAGTTGAGAGCAACATCCAGGAACTGAGATTCATGATCTCTGGTTCCCCTTGCAGGGGGAGGAGCAGAGGAAAACAAATTAAGCAGGGCAAAAGTAACTTTAAGCAGCTGGAAAGACAGTAGTTTAGCTGGTCCAATAAAAGTATCAACTTCTGTTGGCAAGTGAGTGCAGCTTTCATGCTTCACAGTGTTCTTCAGACATGAATAGGATTGGAACTCGAGATGAGCTCAGTGCAAAGAGTTTATTAAGTTCAGGTTGAGCTTTGGTATTAAGAGCTATGAGGAAGAGTTCTGTGAAGCACTGTCGTGCACACTGTCATCAGAAGATGGTCCAATAAAAGGTATAATTTTAACTGCATTGTCTCTTGTCCGTGTCTCATATTTGCTACCAATACGGCAACTCCAAGATAGTGACTTAACATCACATGGCAGGAAGAAGTCAGAACAAGACATAACAATTCTATTTACAAATTTTTCCAGTGATGAAGTTCCAATCCTATATTCATTGGAAGTCAGTTTGCAACTGTGACAACCAGTAAGATCCAACCAGCCAAACAATGCACCACTTTGGGCAGTGTGTCCAAACCCCTGCCATTCTTTCCCCCCCTGAAATAGTCTTGGAAAGAGATGTTCATTCTCTTTCCTAGATACAGATAATTGCTTCAATCAGAAGGCACATTGCGATGAACAAGAGACATCATCCATATTTTTCCTTTGTTTTTTCTTTTGTTTTTCTGTCTGTGTTTCCAGCAACGTCAATTGATTACAGTTCCTTTGCAGACAGATGCAACAGCTGGATAGAGCTCATTAAACTGAAAGCTCAGACCATAAGACGTGGATCAATTAAGACAAGTAGGCGGATGTTTCTACCACATTATGATAATCTGAGGCACATCTCTGATTTCTCAGTGGTGAAGGGTGGAGTTTCCTACCCAGTAACGGCATTGCACCTAAATGTCCGAGTGTGAAAGCTGCAGACAAATGATGTCTGTTTAAAAATAAACTAATATAGGGATTGTAAGAGTAAGCAGATTGAAATGCCGGATGTAATACTTCTGTTGAAGTACTCAGTTTTTAAAAAAGTAATTGTTAATTAAACATTTCCATAAATAGGCTTGTTAATTTTATAAAATACATACATACGCTGTGTGGGTGCGAGTGTATGTATACGCTTGTGAAATTATTGGTGAGTAACAGGTGCAACCACCTAGGTGACAGTCAAGGCAATGATCACTAAATAAGCAAGTGACAAGATGTTATTCAGCAGTTTTATGGTACATGACTGTTTTGCTTAAGGTAGTCAAGGTTACTTGGAAGTTGACAGTGACGGAGAATTTGTTTGGAAATGGGAAATGCTGCACTGGGGAAACATAACAACTTTCACACTCTTCCTGTAGTAAATTGTTCCTCTGGCAGTTGTTTGTTTCAAGATGTTGGCACCTTTATTTTTATTTTCCTTCCTTTATCTTCACTTTATAACTGATCGTTGTATGTGCAGCTACTGGCCTCAATGTTTTCTTTTGCAGGAATGCCACTCCTCTTCTTCCAAAATCAGTTCCATTCCAGCTTTGTGTCTCCTCTTGCATGCCCTGCATGATAATTCCCTTTCTCTCATGACGTGGCTGCGCATCACAGGCAGCTGAATGTTGCCACCACGCTATTTGGAATCCATATGGAAGAGTTGCTTTTGTTGGACTAGCCGGTCGTTGGCCATGTTAGTTACTTCCTTTTGTCTTTTCTTTCCCACCTTTTTTAGCTGCTTCACTTGACAAAGCGAGCCTACTGGCTGAAGGACACGCACGTCACCGTTCTGTTCCATCATGCGCCAGTTCTACTATCACAGTTGTTAAGATGACACCTCTTTCTTTTATCCCTGGGGCAAAAATAACCAAATATCTTGGGATAATCAACATGTTCTTTATACGAGAAACTACTTCTTTACGTGAGGTGAGCTCCAGAGCCTTGTGTTTCATACACTAGAAGTAAGTTTTACCTTCGTTCTGGGGGAGGGGAGGGAGGGAGAGCGGGACAATCCAGTAATTCCAAAGTGACATCATGTCTTCGAGGGAGGAGAGCTCGCATTGCACATAGTTTCTAACTCTCCTCGTAGCTCGTGGGTGGGTGTTGGGTGTTTTTGTTCTTGCAAAGTTCTTGCACAAGCAGGGTCGACCCCAGGGTTTGTGAGGCCATGTGTGAAGTCTTGGTGCGGGGCCTAATTTGCATAATTAGGCCCCACCTAATTTTGCAAATGTGTAAATTTAAATAAAATTTACTTCCTCTGGACAGGAAGGATTCCCATTCTCCTCCCCTCCGAGCAGTCATGGAGAAGCATGGCCCCCACATGCTTTTCCCTCCCGCCACCCCCAGTTTGGCACCCCTTGGCTGCTTACCTGGCGCTCTGCTGAGCGGTCATAGACAAGCATGGCCTCCCAATGCTTCCCCCACTTCCCCAGCCGAGCATCTACGACCACTCCCCAGGAGTGGTTCCACTGCAGGGACAGCTGGGCGGGCAGTGAGGCAGGCAGAGAGAGACTGACTGCGTCCGCTGCCTTACTGGAGGATGGAGATGAGCTTAGCCAGCCTGGCCTCCAGGGCCTGTTGCTTCTTGCTGCCGGTGCCGCTTGTGCACGCACGGTTCATTTGCGCTCCCGCCCCCTCATAGAATCAATTCACGTTGCCCCCCACCCATAACCATTTCATTTGCCCCGGGAGCACAAATTAAATGGTTATGGGGTGGAGGTTTAAAGACAGTATTCTTGTTAGCAATAACTTCATTAAGAAGAATTTGTGAAATAGCAGCCATAATAATCTCAGAACCATATTTGCAGATTTTCCAAGATAGAATAGATATTGCTTTACATCCTAAATTCCTACCTAAGATAGTATAAGTAAGACAGTTGTGAGAATGTGGCCCTTTTTACATGGGCCTCTCCCAGCCATGAACACGCAGATTTCTGCATGTTCATGGGTGGGGGAGCCCCATGTGAGTGACGTGGCACACGCACACATGGAGAGTGGGGGTGCGTGTGTGCATGCGCCCACCTAACACACATCCCCACTCACCCCCCCCCCCCCACTCATCCCCATGCATGGAGCAACCGGGGAAAACGTGGATGTGGATGAGTGGGGGGGTGAGTGGGGATGCGTGTGCGGCAGTTTGCATGCCCCGCCCACATACTAGAGTGCCCACAGACCTCCCACTGGGCAGAGCCATGTAAAACCAGCCTGTGAGGAGCCATTCGAAGAAGAACAGAAGGTTGCTGCCTTGTAAACAAGGTTCTTCGAGATGGCTTTGAACGTTCTCACAACACCCACCCTTCCAGCCCCGCATGGAATTTTTGTCTTATATTCCTAGAAAGTGTTGGAAGGAACTGTCATCCTGAGGGGGAGAGTGCTTTTTATACTAGAAAAGCTCAAGACCATCACATGGTCTATTATTTGAATAGGGTGAGCATGCACAACCCAGTTGTGAGAATGTTGGGAGCCATCTTGAAGAGCCTTCTTTACAAAGTAGCAATCTCATCATCACGCACATAGGGAGGAGTCCTTTTCTGTAATTGCACAGTTGCATAATTATATGACTCAAAAAAGCTAAGAATACCTTTAATCTGATTTACATTGTTGCTTTGAAGTGTTATTTGCAAACTCTTCTTATATGTATTATTAAATTATTATGCCCATTTAGATCTTTACTGTGATGATCTTCCCACACTGGATACAGTAACTGTATAAACTGAGATTTTTATATGTTTGGAATATTTTCTTAGCCAGGAGTATGAATTTTGATCTAGTTATGGCTCTGTTTAGATTGTAGAGATGGAAATGTCGTGGATTAACAGAACAATTTGGGGTGCTTCTCATCTAGTAAACACCATTAAAGACTGGTATTATCATATAGCTCCTGGTTTAGGTGCCCGTTCTCTACTAGTGGACTGTCTCCCTTTTTGTGGTAACTGGGGCAGTCCCAACAAGACGTTAGACCACCAGGATTTCAGCTCCACCCCTGTTGCTTCCCATTGGTGCAGACAGACCTTCATCCTCTATGCCCAACTTTTTCAACTATATTGTGGTGGTGGGAAAATCTACCAACCATAGTTTTGTTTGTTTTGTTTGCCCTTTCAGTTTCCCTTAATGGTAATCTTGAACCCTTCCGTGTTCGGAGATCACCTGTAGAGTATCGTACACCAGTTTCCCTGCCCTACATGTGCTTGGTTGGCAGGACTTGGCAAAAAACCCCAAACTTAATATGCTCCTTTGTCTGAAGAGACCCTGGTAGGGTTAACAAGAAGAGAAATTTGCCATAGCTGCTAATCAAATGTGACCTTCGTCCACACCAGAGATAGGGCAAAGACCAAGGAGGAGGGTCATCAATAGACATTGGAGCATGATAGCAGCGAGAGCTCCTTCTGGGAGAAACCCAGTGTAAAAATCCTCCAATCTACTTTTTGATTATAAGGGAGAAATATTCAGTAGAGCGCCATTTCACTCCATAATCTTTCATAAGGAAGAAAAATATGTTACTTCTAACTTAGAATTTTTTGATTTGCTCAAATCCATGTAATCCATCCTTGATCCGCATTTCAGCATTCCTGTGTTGCACTTTGATGTGGCAAAAAGGAGGAGAGGCTGGACTCTTTGTGTCCTTGGGGCAGAAAGTCTAGTGCTGGGAGGTAGCATGCCCATAGACACATTGCCAGAGGTTTTTCTAGAGGGTTCCACCAAAGGTGTGGACCAAACAGGTGTGTCTAAGCATGTGGGTGTATTTCAGATAATGATTTTTGAGGGACCTTCCTGTTGAGTTGAGGGGTTTGAGATTTGCAGAAGTTCAGGTGTTGTGTTCCTTTTATTTGGGAGACTGAATCAGTAGCACACAAATTATGCATAAACTTTGGACACAGGATTTAAGTTCCTTAAAACACAGTTTACAAGGAACTGTGTACAACAAATAACGCTTCTTTGCTAAAACACACCGTTAGCCCACTTTTGTTGAACTTGGGTAAATTTGGAAGACAGACAATTGTTAAGAAGGCTATCGACTGCTTTATAGTGATCCATGCATTAAATTTTTTGTGTGTCTGGTTTTTGTAGGAGGGTGGTGTCAGCGGCTTCCTCCATGCTTTCATTGCTGAAGTGTTTGCAATGGTGAGGGCTCACGTTGCAGCGCTAGGGGGGAACGCGGTTGTGTCGTACATAATGAAACAATGCGTGTTCATGGAGAACTCAAACAAAAATCAAGTAAGTTATGTTGGACAAATGTTGCTAAAAAAAAATAATTGGACTGGGGGGCGGGGGCGAAGCTGACGTCCTTTGTAACCCAGAAAAGTTTCCACAACAACCTTAAGATATCAGATTTTCTAGTTACAGTCAAGATTAATTTCCCCTTCTGTAATCATCTTAAATATTACTGAAAAAAATCAAGCAGGCAGCTTGCTCTTCCATGGCTCAGGACACAAAAATCCATCCTATCTCAAAGTAGTTAACTTATGTTATGTTTCCAAAACGTCAGGGAAATAAAGCTGTCATAGGGGTGCACCGAGCATGCACAAAAACTAGCAGCACACAGACTCTGCTCCTCCCGGTGACCCCGCTAAAAGCACCCGAAAACAAGATCAACCAAAAATAAAAATAGCATCCCTAAGCAACTGGAAATGGGCCCGACCAAAAAAACAAAACAAACTGAAAGCAAAAAAAAAAACTGCCAGCAAAAACAGGCAGCATTGGCCTCCCAGCAAACCACGGAGAATGAAGACAGCATGGCGGCTGCAATCATTTCCACAGTTCTGGAAGAGCCTGAAAATGAACAAAGCAACATGGTGGTTATTGTGGCTGAAATTAAGGTGGTCAGAACAGAAGCTCAACAGGACAAAGACAAACTGGTCATGGAATTTAATAAGGAAAAGTCCACGATTGAAGCGGGAAATAAAAAAACTGAGGCTATGTCCAAACAAATAGACGCTGCAGAAGAACGTATCTCTGCTTTAGAGGACCAAGCCTTAGGCACCCACAATCAAGTCGCCAAACTAAATGAAACTGTAAACCACCTCCTCACCAAGTGGTGACCTAGAAAATAGGTCAAGGAAAAGCAACCTGCGTATCATGGGTATATATGTATCCTGCGTATTCCCCACCCTGACCACACCTCTTAAGCAGCCCTACTGCCAACACCTAAATGGCCCAGAGAGCTTGTACTAAAGTGATTTGTGCAAGGTGAAAAAGGTTCCCCCACCTCTCGCCTAAACCCTATCAGCATCATTATAGGGGACCTCCTGCTAAATAATTCTGTAGTTTTGTTAGTATCCACTTATCAAACATTCAGGATTATCTGTGATTATAAAACACTGAGAGACTACTTAAAAACACTTTTTAGTATACATTCATATATTGAAGGTGCTACATGGTGCAGTTTTCCTTGAAGGTTGAATCATGGTTGCATAATAAAGTATTTTTGTTAAAATATTTCATTAGCTCATAGATCATTTCTTTGAATGGAAACCTTTTGGATCTGATTCTAAATTTCAGTGGGCGAAATCCATGGCTTAGACGTGTGTGTCCGAGTTCCACGTGATTTCTGTGTAGCTTGTGCACTTGCCATAGTCTCCATAATGGTGGTGCGCGGGGTTGCAGGCATGTGTCTATTATTATTTTATTTATTGTGACTCTAGCTTTCGCCATGGTCTAAGTAAACAAACAATACATAATAAATCAGCAGATAAACAAACTTTAAGTTAAATTTCAATCAAAGAAAGTTATAAACAATTTGTGAATCAAAATTATTGAGTCTTTCCAGATGCGCAAGGCACTTATACAGAGCAGCCAAACCTTATAGCCATTAACTACAGTTTAATTGTAATTCTCATTATATAATAGGTTAGCTCTCATCTTAGCCAAGCACATGAACAATAAACAAGAATAAAGAATAAGTAAATAAAGTGAACAAAATTGAATTAAATATAACAGAATAAAATCGACCCAAACAAAGAATAGGATCTAAAGTGCCTCCATCAACAATCGGCAATCAAGGGAGCCTCAGAACTTTCTACGTTAGCAAACTCGCACAGGCCTGCTCTTATTTTTTACCTCCTCTTACCTGCAAGCCAAACAAATGTAGCCATTGCAAACATTTCTTCCCTAGATGTCAGGGTCAATAACAGTCTGAAGGCATCCGAACGTCCAAGATTTGTCTGTTTCCCAAAAAGGGGATGGACCCAAGTGGCCCTCAAACTTCAAAAATATGGGCATCTCAGTACAAAATGTTCTGTTGTTTCAATTTCGTCCAATCTGCAAGCACAGCGACAGTGCTCATACTCAATACGAGCATATCTTCCTTCAACTACTGCCGTTTGAATAAGCTGGAACCTTAATGAAGTATAGGCCCTACGTAAGGCCCTATTTAACAGCTGATCCAAATACGGTTCTAAAGCAACGGTGTTCTTGATCACTCTTCGCCATGGGACTACTCTCCAGTTGTGTACAATGGCAAGGTCCTCCTGTTTAGCTATATCTTTCAATCTGCAGATAATCTCCCTTTTTATTGTAGCCATAGGTTTCCCATAGAAGTACACAAGAGAGAAACCCATATTTTTCAGGAGAAGTGCTAGATATCTAACCCAGGAGTAAGCCCCCCCCACCCTCCAATTTCTCCATTAAACACTGGGTGGGTAATGTGTTTTCGGCTCGGGAAAGCAGTCTGAGCCAATACCTGATGAAGGCCAGGGATTGGCTCAGGGATTGGCTGAGATTACCTAGGGACTCCACAGATAAAAGATCTGTTTCGGCTTGAACGACTGCTCCCGGTATATTGTTCCCAACCCTGAGTAATCGTCGGAGGAATCGGTTTTGTACTCTTTCCAACTCAGCAACATTGGGAAATGGGATAATCTCTAATCCAAATGATGCTGAAGGATGCACCTTAAGCTGGAAAATGTGTATGAATGTGGACGTAGAGACATTTCGTGACAGATGCACAGCCTTCTGAATACCACATGCGGCCCTTGATGCCTTACTGGCTCTGTGGTTAATATGCTTATACCACGTGCCTCTATTCGAGTATACAACTCCCAGATGCAAGAAGGGCTTGACTACCGCCATTGTTTTGCCATTAATCGTCCAACTTGGCTTATGGTGTTTCCTACCCAAGGCCATAATATTAGACTTCCCCATGTTAATCTCCAGCCCATTAGTCTCTCAGAATGCCATCAGATTTTCTATAAGCCCTCTCAAGCCCTTTTCGGTTTGGGAGAGCAGGACTACGTCATCCGCATATTGTAAAGCATAGATCGGGTAAAACCGAATCCTTGGGGGATTAGAATCTTCCTTTTTGATGGTATCCGCAAGATTTGAAACATACAAATTAAATAGTAGAGGGGCCAGGATGCACCCCTGGCGGACTCCTCTTGAAATGGGTTTTGGGGCACTCAGATTATTTGCTCTACCAGATCTAACCCTAGTTGTGGTGTTGGAGTACAACTGTACCAGTGTTACCAGGAGCTTTTCATCAATACCCATGGATTTCAATTTCAGCCATGGGTTCCCACGTGGCACAGAGTCGAAAGCCTTTGTGAAGTCCACAAAAGCCAAAAATAGCCTCCCCTTCCTGATCTTTGTGTATTTGTAAATTACATGTTGAAGAATGTAACAACAATCCATTGTTGAACATCCACTTCTGAAGCCGAATTGCTCCCTAGGGATTAACTCCTTCTCATCCGCCCATTTCTGTATTGGTTGAAGGAGCAACTTGGCATAAAGTTTACCAACAATGGAGAGGAGATTGATTGGCCTATAACAGGCCGGGTTCATACTGTCCCCTTTCTTAAAAATTGGCACCAACCAGCTCATTTGCCAAGATTCTGGCACCTCACAGACGACATTGATTACACTGAACAGTTTATGCAAGATGGAGGACCACCAGCTGGGCGCAGCCTGAAGAATTTCAGCGGTAATATGGTCTGGACCTGGTGCTTTATTTGGTTTCAGAGCAGTTATTTGCTCCTCTGTTTCTTTTACAGAGAATTCCAGCTCTACTTTGGTCAAAGTTCCCTGCCTACCAGTCACCAAAACTGCTTCTGGCCCCTCCGACAGGGGGTCTTTGTACAACAGTCCAAAGACTTCTTCCCAAGCAGAATTCGGAATCAAAGCTTTTACATCACTTGGTGTTGGTCTTATTATACAATTCAGGAGCCTCCAAAAATGGCGCTCATTCCCTGTCTTTAGGGCCACGCTCATGTTTGCCCACAATAAGTTATAATAGGAAGATCTTTTAGCAGGCACATGTTATGTGTGCCACGTGTACTCGTCTGTGGGGCTTAGAGATTGGCACCAGCGAGTGTGAATCTGGAACAACTTCTCTGACTTTCATGGAATTACTCTGGATTTTTACAGTCAGCATAGCAGAGATCAGAGTGTGGCCCAATGCACATATTATCTACAAATTCAGGATGACTCCTTTTTAAATATTGTTCACAAGTATCCTTTCCAAAAATCCAGTTCTGTTGGTTTTATTGGTAGCAGAAGGGTTGGAAATATAGAGCTCTATTTACCCTTTTTAAAAGTGGAGTTTTGTAACTGAGTATTGTCTCCGTTCTTGCAGGCACAATGTCTAATAAATGTAAGTGGAGATGCAGTGATCTTCATACGTGAATCAGAATTAGATGCGGTCCCAGTTCAGCCTTCAGCAGCAGCAAGTTCTCAACCCACAAGTGCTGGTGGAGATGTTACAACATGAAATCAGAGAAGTAAAATGATTCTGCCAAAAAAAAATCTCTCTCCAAAGTGCTGGATAAATTTAGCTTTGCCTGTTCAGTCAGTAATTCTCCAAATACTAAGAATAGCTAAATTTGAGACAATCAGTAAACTTTGTCCATCAACTTTACACAGTAGCCAGGGCTGCATTTTATTGGCAAGTATCTTCTAAATCTTCTTTTTCAAATGGTCAGCTCCTGTATAATCTAAATCGAAAATAAGGCATCGATCTAAAAGGTCTAGTTAAAATTGTGGACATCCTGTGGAACTGATGATTTTTTTTTTTCTGTGTTGAATTGCTTGAGAGAGCCAGGACACCTTTATAACTTGAAACAGTTTCTGGTTGTTTGGTGTAGTAACTGCATAGTTCAGTTATCAAACAAAAACTGGAAGGTAATCAAGCGACACATCTCAACTACCTTGACAGAAAGAACAAGAAACTTTTAAGCAGGTTTCACCAAACCTTTTGCCAAATAAGCAATAGTCAGAATTTAACTACTTGTAAAATAAACTCTTGTTCATCAAAGTCGGGAGGAGAAAAAGCCACCAGGAACCAGCACAGTTAAAATAGGTTTTTCAACTGTTCGTGAACTACTGAATGTGTGTGTGTTTTTTATTGTGTAACAGATTTTTTTTTAATTTTAAAATGCTGGGTATTGTTGCTGCATTGTGACCATAACTCTAGTAAAGTAAATTATTATATCTGGTTCAGATATTGTAAGAAGTTCATTTCAAAATCAGCATCTGTATAAATGTTCTTTCTTTTGAAAGTATGTTACAATTTATTACTCTACAGAAGACCAGTGATCTTGCCATGCAAATCTCTCAAGTCAGTGAGTTCCAGCTGCACAAGGAGGTAAAATCAGGGCCCTCTGTACTTAGCAAGTTGGAAATGGAGAACGGGAGAAACGACAGTATTAGTGTAACATTAGCTTCTGAAAGCCGGATGTTTTGCAAACACAGCAATTGTGAGATGATGGGTACTGCGAACAAAGGAAATAGTCTATTTCCAGCAAATCTTGGGAGGATTTTAGTAGAATAATATAAAGAACCTGAATCTTTTTGGAGTTGAAGACATGTTTATTGGTAATGTGTTTTGACAGCCTGTAATATGGAACTTGAATATGTAAACTTGAATGTAAATATATTACGTAGTGCTGGGCTTTGGTAGTATTTGTCAAACACAAATATCCCAATTGTAAATTAGCATGGAAATCACATTCCTATTTGCATAATAAAATTTCTTTATAAAACTCACACTGCTTTTTAACCTGATTTCTTATGGAAAGAAGGCTTATGCATTGTGCATGTGTCTGTGTCCCTTTTTTCACTTTAGATCTCAAAGGCCAATTTCAACCACATTTTCTAGGGGGGTGAAGGCCCACTGATAGGTTCAGAGTTTTATTAATTTTGGGTGCTTACTCTACAGGGAGGTAAATATGCAAAAAGCACAAGCTGGAGCTTGTTGTGGAGAAGGGGAGTGTGTGTGTGTTCTATGGTTGCATACATCCTGCTTATGTGACTGCATTTACATTTGGATTCTGTATGCTGAGTGTTGAGAAGCCAAGGAGCCTGTTTGCATTTGCGGACTCTTTGCTGTGGAATACTTTCCAATCTTCCTCTGTAGAATTTTCAGGCAAATCAGGTAGAGATTAATCTGCAACACAGATCAGTCTTTGAATCGGGTGTCTCTTCAAAAGTAGTTCATTCATCAGTGCTAGTTGTGCCTTCCTAAATTCTCTTCAGCTCTCCTGGATATTATTTCATGACACTGGGGAACAATCCCTGCTCCAGCCAAGAGGAGGCAGAAGAAGACTTCAACTGAGCATGTTGCGGAGTAGGGGGGTGTGACAAGGCAAAGCGGCTGCAGTGGAGCTGAATCAAGCTGCTGACTTCCAGCTGGGCCGCGCAGCTCTGGGGCCGGTTGTTTCTGGGCCAGGGGGGCCTCCGTACCTCCTGGAATGCCCCCTACTGGCCCAACATCATGTCTGCGTCCCAGCACCGGGGCTGCCGGCGCTGATCCCAGCGGCAGCGCTATGGGATCCAGAGGAGCCATTGCATGACCCCTCACGGATTCCCTATCTGGTAAGTCCCACAGCCGACTCCTCCCCCGACCCCACAGCCCCCGATACAGGGGCCTGACACACGGACAACATTTCTGCCACAGCTTACCTCAATCACTAGGGAGGGCTCAAGTCCCAGTTGCGTCACATGGAAGCAACAAAATTGATTCGTTGGCCCGAGATCACGCTCTTGTCAATTCGGGCGCTTCATATAAAAGGAGAAGAGAATGTCCAGGCGGACTGGTTGAGCCACAGGCATCTATATCCAGGGGAGTGGTCCCTAACTCAGGAAACCTTCCAATTAATCACACAGACATTCGGGTACCCAAATGTGGACCTCTTTGCCTCCCCAAGCAATAGAAAAACTGACTGGTTCATGTGATGCTTCAAACAGTCGGGGTCGGAGGCAATCGATGCACTAAACAATTGGCCTCTGGGGCTAGTATACACCTTTCCACCGTTCGCTCTCCATAACCTAGGCTTTGGTCAAAATGAGGTCTCGGAACTCAACAGTGATCATGGTAACCCCATTCTGGCCTCAGAGACCAGGGTGCTGAAACTGAGCGTAGTTCCGCATCTCCAGCTGCCCCCGATCCAGAACCTATTGTCACAGGGCCTAGTGATGTACAACAATCCGCAGCACCTAAAACGGACAGCTTGGCCATTGAGAAGGAGGCACTAGCCAACCTTGGATATTTTGATCTGGTCATAGAGACTCTTTTAGTTGCTAGAAAGGACTTGACTAAAAGAATATATCAAACCACGTAGAAAAAATTAACTACATGGTGTGAGCAATGGGTGGTAAACCCTCGTTCCACAAGCATTAAGAATGTCCTGGATTTTTTGCAAAAGGGCCTTTAGAAAAGCTTTGAAACCAAACACCTTGACCCACCAAGTGTCAATGCTCCAAAGCGTGTTAAAAGTCTCAGACAATAATAGGTTGTCCTCTCATCCCCTATTTAAAGGTAATCTCCCCTCCTGTAATTTATAGGTTTCCTACCTGCAACCACAATATAGTTTTGCAGACTCTTCTGTACCCTCCGTTTGAGCCACTCACGGAAATTTCTCTATTACTATCCATTTTAAGGTTTGTTTCCTGGTAGCCATCACCTCCACTAGGAGAGTTTCAGAATTGGGAGGGCCAGACCCTTTCCTCTGAGCTGCATCTGTGCACATTTAAACAGGAATCAGTAGTTCTAAGGCTGTATCCATCCTTCATTCTGAGGATTAATTCAGGCTTCCATAGGGCTCAAGGAATTGCTTTGCCTCCCTTTTGCCCACGCCCATAGGATAGGAAATCCTATGGCATTCACTTAATGTGAGATGAGCTGTTAAAATTTATTTAAACAGGACAGCAGATTTCCGTGTGAATTCAGCTCTTTTTGTTAACTTTCAGATTTTGAACAGGGGCAAGAAGGCTTCTAGAACAGTCATTTCCTGCTGGTTGACAGCTTGTATAAATGAAGTTTATAGAGCACGGGATTTAACTCCTCTGCCCCCCTCCCTCCGGGAAGGTTTTGCCCCTACTTTGAGGGCTTTTAGGGCCAAAGACATCTGCAGGGCAGCTACCTGGTTGTGTCTGCATACTTTCACAAAGCATTACAAGATTGTTATGGAATTTGTCGAAGTGGCTTTTGGTGGGAGAGTTCTGCAGAATGTCCTCCAGTAATCTTAGCTTTAGGGAATGGAGAGTCTGTTCTGTCCCACCCCAATGCAAATAGATGCACACTGCTTGGTTACATTCCTAGTATCAGGAAGTAATATCCAGGAGAGCTACTGAGAAAGGAAAATTGAGTATGAACGGTAGGGCCAATCCCATGTCCTGTGTGCGCCGCACAGTAAGGGCGCATGCGCCCACTGCAGGAACATTGTGTTATGCACAAGCCAGGTGGATCCTGTACACAGAAGGTTTGGGATCATGGCCGTTGTCCATAGTTTGACGCAGGTAATTCTCCTTGTCCACAGTCAGGCAACTTGATGCAGTTTCACTTCTCAAGTTCAAGGTGTTTATTGATTTTAATAGCCATATTGGTTTGGTAAATTTCAATCTTTAATAGTGTTGCTATTCATTTTGACATATTTCCAGCAGGGCCCAAACATCATTTCTCTGGGCCCAGTGCACACTTGTAAAACAGGCCCCTCTGCCCCTGCCATGATCTCATCCCATACACACTCTCTCTCTCGACTAGAGGAGGGCTTGGGCCAGCAGCTCACCATTCAGAATGTTCCTTGTTCTGTTCTGAGACTGCTTCTCATTAGCTTCAGCAAATCTCACAAGATCTTATAAGATCTGGACACCTCCTCCCCTCCCCCAATGTTTGAGCCCTACACCCCATAGATACAGGGAAATAAGGGGTAATTTCAGATGTTACGTTACCATGGTCAACCACGGTGAACCCCCATGGTGGCCGCGGTACCGTAACATCTGTTAGGCCCAAAAGAGATTCCTGCCAGATGTTCACCCCTGGCGGGAATCTCTTTGACCACGCTTCCAGCCCTCTGGCCGCCCAGAACTCTGGAAGCGTGGTCTAAGAGATTCCCGCCAGGTGTGAACACCCGGCGGGAATCTCTTGGGCCCAACAGACGTTAAGATACTGCAGCCGCCACGGTGGGGTTCACCGTGGTAACATAATGTCTGTTACTGCTCCACGGCCCAGAATCCGCAGTTGGTACCGACTTACCACAGCCAATTCCAGGCTGTGGCCAATACCCCAGGGGGCGGGCGGGCGCTGCGGCCGGATTGGGTGCTGCGACCGCCCGTCTCCTGGAGGGAGGACGGCCGGGGGAGTGGGGGGGGGGACTGTGCGGCCGCACGTTACGCCGTACAGCCCCCTTCCCCAATCCCCCTCTGGAATCAGCTGGCACGTCTTGACAGGTCGGCCGGATTCTGGAGAAGGATGAAAAGGTGATTCCTTGCCATGGCCGAAGGACGACCCGGCACGTCTAAAATCACCCAAGTTTGCATAAACCTCAAGCATGATCTGCAATTTAATCACAATAGTTTCCTCATGGTAATGGGCTTACAGCCCAAACTGGCCACCCTGGATCTCTGGGCCCTGATAAAGTATACCCTTCCGCTCCCTCTCCCCCCCCATGCTTGGGCCCTGGGTGTCGAGCTTTTCACAACTGGTAATGCAGGGAACAAACTCCCTTGGAGCATGCTCAGTTAAAGTTGCCTTCTGCCTCCTGTCAGAGGGGGATTGTTCCCCAGTGTCATAAAGTAATATCCAGGAGAGCTTCTAGAAGGAAAATTCCCAAGGTAAGGGATCCAACTTTCCTTTCAACAGCAGTAGTAACAGAGCGTGCTAACAAACAGCATGGTAGCCACCTACAAGTGGCTGTTCACCTGACTATTTCCTAGGTGGGCAACTTACTCAACACAAGTTCCCTCTTGCGTGCCCATTCACAGCATCCTGCTAGGGAATGTGGGGAACGCTGTGAGGGCCAATCGGTTAATTCACATCCATGTGTTGGGGGTGGGAGCAGAGCAGCTGGCAGCTGAGGAAAGGGGGGGTGGGGGGAGAAGACTGCCATTTTTCCTGCCTCCCCTCTCTCCTCCCCTGCCCCCCTCAACATCCCATGCTTGGGCAGCCAGTGATGCTGAAGAGCAGGGGGTGGCCTGGGACTTGTGAATGCATTTGTGATGGTGATTGCTCCGAGCCCTGTGCGGAAGACATGGAGCTGTGGGGGAACCTGGCATGGAGTTGCAAGTGTATGTTTTATACTCAACCACATCCTGTTTATTATGTTTTGGTGCTCACAGGATGTGGACAATTGTCCACATCCATGTTACCATGCCATTCATTTTCACCCTAAAGCCTTCTCTGATTTGATGTCTAGAATAGGGGTGAGTATGTTGTTTTCGTTATTGCAGTAATGAAAATGAAGATTGTCATCGTCATTTTCGTGGTTGTTGAAAATGACAAAAAATAACGATGACGAAAGTCGTTAATTGGTTTTGTTATTGCTTGGCAGTGCTGGTGTGTGTTGGAGGGAAATGTGGAGAGGGGAGGAGGGAGCAGATGTCTAGGAGCCAGAAACCGTGTTGAACTCTTGAACTAGGAGGGGAAAGACCTGATGGATTGATGTCTGGTCAATGAGCAGCGCAAGCAGATCCCAGCAGTTGAATGGCAACCTGTGATTCTTCAGTGCCTCCCAGAACCAATCAGGAGGGCTCTGGGAGAGGGCACTGCAACCCTTAATATTGTAGGGCTGGGCTCCTTCACTCTGTTAGTGAACACCGTGCTTGTCAGGGTGCGTTTGCAGAAGCTGCTGGTGCTTGCACTAGAAATCCTCCCATATCCCTTATACCCTTCCCTACTACCCAATCCTTATTCCTTAGGCACACGCAGAGAGAGAGAGATTAGACATAGTAGATATACCTCTGAGTTTTCCTTTTCCCTTCCCCTGTCTCTCCCTGTCCATATATTATATAGATATAGCTATTAGTTGTGTGTATATATATAGATAGATAGATTAGATATTTAGATACTAGGATGTTTTATTTATATATATTAGCATTATAGGATAGGAACATTTTGTATTATACATAGGTTTAACTTAGATTATATATAACGTAAATAAAACTCCATATTGTGTACAGTATATATTATTGTGTGCAGTTCTTTCTGTATCACAATGAGAAGGGGAAAGGAGTTCCAACTTCTGACAATAATTCTTCATTAGCACACAAAATCGATACCGATACCAAAAATAAAATCTTCATTTGAAATCGGTAGCGATAACGACGACAATAATGAAAAATGACATTTTGTTAACGAAAATGACAAATTTGAATAAGAACAACGAAAAATGACGAGCCCTGGTGCGCACCCCTAGTCTAGAGAAACCCGTGTGTGAGCTGCTGCATCTGTGATAACTCATTATTTAGTAGAACAGTTTTTCATCCCATTGACCCCAATATAAAAACTCCAATTAACTTCAGGAAGATTTACGTTTGGCTCAGGGTATGTATAGTTTTCTCGCTAATGAACGCCTGCCTTCAATAGATCTTTCCATTTTTACTTCTCCCGTGTTTACAAAACCTAGTGTTCCTGCAGAGAAAAGGTAAATTGATTTATATTGTTAGAAATTCTAAACAAAACTAGTAAAGCCATGATATACTTTAAACTCTAGTATTCACTCCCAATGCACCTTATGACCTGTTGGGTACTTTGCCAAGGCGACCACTCTCGGAGACAGGATGCTGGGCTTGATGGACCATTGGTCTGATCCAGGCTTGCTGTTGTTCTGTCTAGTTTGCAAGGTCTTAGGGACTGGGGGCGTTTCCCATATTCAAAAACCACATAGGGTGCAGCCACACAAGATGCCTACTATACATAGGGCAGCCGTACCCCACACCAGACAGCCTTATCTCACAATGCAATGCATTGTGTGGCTGGTTGTCACCTCTCAGATGTTCCCTGTCACCTGGTGGGGCAGGCAGCTGGCTGTTACAAGCTGCACCCTCGGAAAAAGCCGGAGGGTGCAGCTCGTAGCAGTTTTAGCCAATATGGTGTAAGGCTGCCCAAGACATAGCAGCTTGTCTGCCAGGTCGCCATCAGCCCCGTTGAGCAGCAAGGTCCGCTGTGGGACTTTGAGCAGCCACTGTTCACTCCAGTCCTGCATGGCCACTTTATTGCCCAGAGCAGGATAGCAGTTCGGCTGGAGGAGGGAGGCGGGGCATGACCAGGCGCCTTGGCCTGCCTTTCGCCTTGGCGGGAGGTTTGACAGTGGCCTGCCCAGCTTCTGTCTGCCCTGCTCTCCATGCTGGCCCAACAGTGTGGCAGCTATGCTTACTCGCCACAGGGCCGGGTGGCAAATAGGCCCGCCGCAGCCCGTGTGGCTTCACCCATAGTGAAGTATTAACACCATGTAACAAAACTGGTGGCACAGTGAAGAGAAGCATACTCTGCAGTTTTTCGATTGATACGTTCTGTTGATAGGGAACTTCATTCTTCATTATCACGTGAATAATTTTCACAGTACTTTAAAAACCACTATCCCTGTGAAGGCTGAAGAAAGATTCCTTAACTTCAAAGAATACTCCTTCATAGGGAATTCATGGAGAGACATGGCAGATGGAGTAGCATGTAGTAACCTATTTGAAATGCTAAAATAGATTTTTCCGTATCAAAAACTGAGCCAAGGAGCAAGCCACTGTATTTAACATATTTTTACTGTGCTCTGCAACCAGCAGAAGATTTCCTTTCCTGTAAGCTGTGGGATAAAAGGAGCTTTACTGATGGGGGTTCTGTTTTCATCTGTTTTTAAGAGGCAAAATGAGTTCTGGCATCTGTGCAACTGCTCTTTTCATTTGGAACGTTGAATAATTTCTGCTGAAATGATGGAATTTGACTCCTCTTTACGTTGTGAATCATTCTGCAGCTGAAGGTGGAATTTAAGTATACAGAATAAATTTTAAGAAGCATATTGAATGGTCACTCGGCTTTACTCGTCTAAAACGATCACAGGCGCGATCCTGGAAACACTTAGACTTGAATAGTTGCATTGAGTCATTGGGACTGCTTGTGTGCAAACAGAATCAGTGGCCTATTGTCCTGTTTATTTAAATTGATATGTCGCCCTTTCCAGAATCTCAGGGTGGCTTACAGACCATAAAACTAATACAACCCACCCGATACCACCTCGGCACCCACCCGCCTCTCCCCTTCCTAATCCAAAACCACCCACCAAAACCCACCCCTATCCCCACCCACCAAATGCCTTTTCAAACAAAAAAAAGTCTTACACCACCACTGGAAGGACACTCAGGTTTGTGCTCAAGTGAGCCTCTTGGGGAAGGGAGTTCTATAGTGCTGGGACAGCAACCAAGAATGCCCCCCCCCCCCGAAATCTCTTGTCATACGAACAAGGCTAGCAGACGGTAGCCACAGGGAGGTGCTGCCAGCCGAACGCGGGGGCATGGAAGGACAGGCGGTCTTTCAGATATGTGCAGCCCAAACTTTAAGGGTTTAAAGGTCAAATCCAGCACCTTGAATTATGCCTGGAAACCTATAGGGAGCCAGTGCAGACTTCAGAGCACTGGTGTGTCATGTGTTCTCACTGCTCCACCCCCAAAAGGAGCTGAGCCATTGCATTCTGCACCAGCTGCAGCTTCCAAACAGTCACTAGGGATGGGCGAACAGAACCGAGTTTGGAAATTCTGTTTGGTTGGAAGTTCGGTTCGGTCGACTGAACTATTCGAGTTCGGTCTGAAAGTTCGGAAATTCAAACGCCATTGAAATAAATGGAATATTATCTTTTATGGATGGGCGAACAGAGCCAAATTCGGAAATTCGGTTCTGTTTGAAAATCGAGTTCGGTTCGGTCGACCGAACTGGTCGAGTTCGGTCCGAACTTCCGAACCGTATTCGCTCATCCCTAACAGTCACCAAGGATAGCCCTGCATAGAATGCATTGCAATAATTTAGCCACAAGGTAATGAAAGCATGGATGATGATGGCCATATCCGAATCAGAAAGAAAAGGCCGCAGCCCCCTCACCAGATGGAATTGGTGAAAAGTGCTCCTGGCCGCTGCCGCAATCTGACAATCAAGGAGCAGCAGGGGATCCAGAAGCACTCCAAGGCTGCAAACCTGATTGATCAGAGGGGGCATCAATAACAGGAGTCCCAATCCCCTCCAGATCACAAGGTTGGCAAACCATCATCACTTCAGTCTTGTCTGGATTCAGCCTCAATCGTCTCATCCACATTCAGTCCCTGACAGCAGCTAGGCATTGGGTGAAATGGGTCCAGGAATCTGATGAGCCTGGTAGAGGTGTGCACCAGGGGCCCACGTCATTTTTGTTTTTCATTTTTGTTATTTAAATCTGTCATTTTTGTGTTCATAAATATCAAATTGTCGCTTTCGTTTTTGTTTTCCATTGGTTTCAATGAAAAACACATTTTTGGCTGTAACGTTTTTGTTTTTTGTTACATGTGGTTGACACTTCGTGTGATTATACCTCCAATGGAAAGTATTATGTGTACCAAATTCCAAAAAGATTGGATAAAGGAATCCAATTTTAGAAGCAGTTGAATTAATTTATTTTGCAAAAATCTTCATATACATTCTTAGGTGTAACTTCTTTGCCTCACATTTAATGTAGATGAAACTTGGCACATTTATACCCCTTCCCATATGTACTATCTCTGCCAACTGTCAGAAGGATTGGATAAAGGGTCCTGATGGTATAAGTAACTTCTAAATGTATGTCTTACTTAACATCTTTGTAGTTCAACCAGTGTACATGAAATTTGGCAGGGCTGTATATCACACTTTTATGATCATCTCTGCCAAATATCAGATGTGATAAAGGGTTCCAATTTTATATGCCTACACAGCATAAGCAGAGAAGGAGCTTATGCCAGGGACTCTCTTACTTGTCACTGTGGTGTAAGATCAGTTTGTGATGCCAATTGATCAGCAGAAATGTCAACCAAATATCCTCATTCTGTGCTGTGACCATCCCAACATCTCTCCCCCACTTTTTACTTGGAAGTCAGAAGCATCTGTTTAGGAGAGAGCTGATAGAGATTCTCTTATGTCATCTGTCATAATGCTGCAGGATGTGTTTGTGATGGTAACTGGTCGACCTGGATGTGTAAACTATGTCTCCTGATTGCTGGGATGCTATCCCCAAAGTCCCAGTTATTTCCCTTCTATGCTTGCCTGAGGTCCCCGCCCCCAATACCCATCTTGAAGCCACCACCCATTGGTCCTATAAAGCTGGAAGCATGTGTTAATTGGCCAGTGAATGTGTCTGTCGTTTGGGTTGCTCCACATCCTCCCTCCTACAACCTCTCTTCCCCTGCCATGCCAGGTGTCTGCCTCTGACTGGCACTGCATGTGCTGCTATTTATCTGAATAATGGTCTTCGATAGGACATCAATTGCTTATAAAATTGGGTCCCTTTATCAAATTGTCCTGTAGTTTGGCAGAGATGACAGGGAAGGTATGTGATACATGTCTGCCAAATATGTTGTAAACAGGATGGAATATATAAACGTTACAGCTGGAAAAATATTTTCAATTGAATGTCTTATACCATCAGGACCCTTCATCCCATCTTTCTGAAAATTGTCTGGAGTGTTAAGCTCGTGGAGGGACATAATATGCACAGGTTTCATGCAAAGTGGATAGAAGATAAAGAAGTTGTAGCTGTGTATGGAGCTTTTCTTAAAATCACAACATTCAATTGCATTTAAAATCGGTTCCCTTTATCAAATCGTTTCAGAAATAGGTACACATAGTGCCCTCGGTTCGGGGTAAAATCCCCCCAAATGTTATCACAATTGAATAAGAAACAAAAAGGTTATAGCCGAAAATATGTTTTTCAGTGTTTTCCCTTTATTTCAAAACCAAAAAGTCGTTTTCATTTCTATTTTCATTATTTTTTGTCATTTTGTTATTGCAATAACAATAATGAAAATGACAATATTTGTTATTGTTATTGCAATAACGATAACGATGACTATTTGTTATCGTTATTGCAATAACGATAATGAAAACAACATACACCCCTAGAGCCTGGAGGTGTCAGAAAATTCTCTTGGGATATTCTTTTCTGTTTGGGGGGAATTCTCTTATTTGCATTGAGTAAAATGCACTGTGTAATAATCCAAAGGAGAAAACTATTCCCAAATGGAAAGCAAAATAAAAGATGTGAGAAGTGAAGTAGGCTCAGAGATACAGTAGCATTTGGAGCAGAGAAAAGGGATTCTCGAGTACAAGGAACAGCTTGATAGGTTAGGGCTCATTAGCTTGAAGAAGAGATAACAGAGGGGATATTGAGAAAAGTTTATAAAATCATGAGTGGTGTGGAACAAATTAATAGGGAGCGGTTATTTGCCCTCTCAAATAGTACTAGAACTAGGGGACACTCCATGAAACTAACTGGCAGCAGATTTTAAACATTTCCCCCCCCCCCCACTCACTGTATAATTAACTTGTGGAAGCTGTTGTCAGAGGATGTGGCCAAAGCCTGTAGAATTGCTGGACTTAAAAAGGAATTGGATACGTCCATTAATGGCTAAGTAGGTTGGGGATTGTAACCTCTGACTGTCAGGAGCTGGTAGAGAATGGCAGGAAATGGATCACTCCATTGGGTGTTTCTCTCAAGCAACCAAGAATGGCTACTGTCAGAGACAGGATGTAGGGCTTGATGGACCATTGCTCTGACCCAGTATGGCACTTAGCAATTGATTGAGTCCCGATCTCCTGCCTTTACAGTCAATGGGATCAAGGCTTCACCCACAATGTAGTAGACTATAGGGTGTAGCTAATGCATAATTATCCAGCTACGGGAGTGCCTGGATAGTTAAGGCATCTCAAATGCTGCATTATAAAACCTGAGCATTCTATTCCTTATAAAATGGAGATAATTTACACTATCAGTGTGACATTTTGCATGGAGTGTTGCTTGGGTGAAAGGTGTAATCTGTTCAAATTTCAGAGAAATTGGACTTAAAATGGCTGAATCCAACAGCTGAAAGGTTGGAGGCTGAGACACGTTGGTTTTTTTGCTTTTTTGCAACCATCTCGATTTGACCAGCCTGGCAGTTCTTTAGTTACGGGTCAGAACTTGAAATCATTTTAGAAGATTCAAGCCTGTGGCCTAGGGGTGCCTTGGCTTTGTTTTTTGTTGTTTTTTTAAACTGCCCATTACTTCTTAAATTATTAACATGTATAAATTCCCATCGTAGTCTATGGGAGAAGGCGAAGCTGCGCTTACGTTTCCTAGCATGGCTTGGTGGAACTACATTTCCCAGCATGTCACACTAGGAAACATGGCAGCCATCAGCTTGTGCGCACGTGCAGCAGCCCCGGGCCTCTAAATAGCTGTGGCGATGGCAATAAGAGAGTGGGCAGGAGAATAAGTGTGTCTGTATGTGTGTCCTCTCTCTCTCTGTGTCCCCGTCTCTGTGTGTCCCTTTCTGTGTGTGTGTGTGTGTCCTCATCTCTCTTTCTCTTGTGTGTATTTCTACCCCTTCTCTGTGTGTCCTCCTCTCTCTCTGGTCACTTTCAGAGATTGCCCCCCCCCCCCCCCCCCCCCGGCACATATTTGGACTGCAGGGGGGTGGGGCGGGAATGCGCAGCCCGAATATGCGTGGGAATCGGCTGGTCTGAAAGGTCCCCTCCCCCCGCACAAAGGGATGCAGAGCAGGAAATTGAGCTCTGCATCCCTGTCTCTCTCTGCCGGCAAAGCTGCGCTGGGGGTGCTTTTCAGACCGGACGATCCCTGCGCATATCCTGGCTGTGCATCCCACCCCCCGCAGCCAGAATATGCGGGGGGTGGGGGCAGTGTCTGAAAGTGGCCTCTCTGTTCCCTTCTCTCTGTGTCTGACCGGGGGAGTGTGTGTATCCCCATCTGTGTGTGTGTGTCCCCCTGTGTGTGTGTGTGTCCCATGTGTGTGTGGATGCTTATAAAACATGTTGCTGGGCTGGCCTGGAAGCAATGCAGCCCTTTTTCATAAGCATCTTCTTTTAAAGGGGAAGCATGATAAAACTAATAAAAGGCACAGGAATAATGTGTATTTATTTTTTTAAATAGCAATTGCGGGGAAAGTAACTTGGTTTATTGGATCTTGGTAAACGGGAATTTAGATTATTATTATTATTATTATTAACAAACATTTATATAGCGCCAGCAGTGTACCTGGCACTTTACAAAGTAATAAAATAGACATGGTCCCTGCCCTAGGGCTTACAATCTGAGAGACAGGAGCTGGGGGAGAGACTTAGGAAGGGGAACAGAGGGAGAGACAAGGGGTCTAACATTCATGAAGATGCGAGGTCTCAAGTGCACGTACTTGGCTTGGTTACGATGAGAATGACAGCAGGCAGGTCCATGTTGCAAGGATAAGGGTAAACCGATCGTAGGTATAGGAATAGTGGCTCAGCAGGATAAAGAGTCAGACAGAGCAGAGCGAAAGAGGTGAGTTTTAAGGAGAGATTTGAAGGTATGAAGGGAGGGGGCAAGGCGGATGTGGACAGGGAGGGAGTTCCAGGCATGGGGGGCAGCAAGTGAGAAGGGACGAAGGCGCTTAGGGGAGCAGGGAAGGCGTGGAAGGGTGAGAGAAGGGACAGAGGAGGAGCGAAGTGCACGGGCTGGAGTATGGAGGGCGATAAGTGCAGAGAGGTAGGGGGGAGCAAGGTTGTGAAGAGCTTTATAGGTGAAGACTAGGAGCTTGTGCAGGATTCGTTCAGGAAGGGGAAGCCAGTGAAGCGAAGAGAGGAGGGGCTGCACATGGTCGAAGCGACTGGCGAGGTAGATGACCCTGGCAGCAGAGTTTTGGACAGAGATGAGGGGAGAAAGGTGAGACCGGGGAAGGCCAGTGAGAAGGAGGTTACAGTAATCGAGGCGAGAGATGACCAGAGCATGAACAAGAGTTTTGGCAGACGAGACAGAGAGAAAAGGGCGAATCTTAGCAATGTTATGGAGGGAGAAGCGACAGGATTTAGCAACAGAGTCAATGTAGGGTTTAAAAGAAAGGGCTGAGTCAAAGATGAAGCCTAGGCTACGGGCTTGGGGGACAGGCAGGATGGTGACTCCATCAATAGTTATTGACAGTGAGGAAGGAGAGGAAGGATGAGGGGGGAAGATAAGGAGTTCAGTTTTAGCCATGTTGAGTTTGAGTTGACGTTGAGACATCCAGGTAGAGATGTCAGAGAGACAGTTGATGAGACGAGCTTGAACAGAGGGAGAGAGAGAGGGAGTAGAGAGATAGAGTTGAGTGTCATCAGCATAGAGGTGGTATTGGAAGCCATGGGAGGCAATGAGTTTGCCTAAGGATGAGGTATAGATCGAGAAGAGGAGAGGGCCAAGAACAGAGCCTTGAGGAACACCAACTGAGAGGGGGAAGGAGGAGGAGGCGGAGTTGGAGAGAGACACATTAAAGGAGCGGTCAGAGAGGTAGGAGGAGAACCAGTTATGGACAGAGCCACAAAAGCCAAGGGAGTGAAGGGAATCCAGCAAGAGTGAGTGGTCAACAGTATCGAAGGCAGCAGAGAGATCAAGGAGGACAAGAATGGAATAGAGACGTTTAGATTTAGCCACCAGAAGATCATTGGTGATCTTAGCGAGAGCAGTTTCAGTAGAATGAAGGGGGCGGAAGCCAGATTGGAGGGGGTCAAGGGAGGAGTTGGAGGATAGGAAGTCAAGGCAGCAGGAGTAGACAACACGTTCAAGCAGCTGACTTTTAAGAGTAGATGACTTTTAAGCTTGAATTAGTCTTCAATAAAACCAATTTCTTAAAGAGACTGTCACCAGGATCTGGCCATTCTCTATACTCCTCTCTCTCCTGTTCTCTTCCCTCATTCCATCTCTCTTCCAATTCTTGGCGGAATCTGGATTAGCACAGGCACACATACACAGAAAGTGGGGGTAGGGCAGCTCACCCCCAATTAACTCTGTTGGTGTATTTAGACATAACGTCAATGGGTGTCTGAATGTGTGTTTTGACCTTGATGTGAACACTAGTTTGACCCTGGGTTCACCATGTGGCGCTGCTTAGGCACACAGGCCATCTTATTTTATTAAATCTGTGTTTTGCCCACCTGATCCCAGCACGCAAGCGCTGCTGCCTAGTTCCCCGTGTTGTACCTGCTAATATGCCATGCAATATCATTAGATACAACACTAGCCATGTGTTCAGCCAGAACACGCACATTGTCCTTGTAATGCAATGGTGTTCACATTGTATGTTCAACAGGTGGCCAAATTGGTGTTGGGATTGTTATGGTGCTTACACACAATGGCCAAACATGTGCTTAGGGGTTTTGACGCCCGATCTTTATTATGTGTAAAGACACCCTGTGACAAGTGCAGCTGTGTCTAGGGCCTTAATCAGGCAGCAGGGCTAGCGGCTGCTGTTCTATCATCTGTTCTCTAAAGCAGCAGGGCTGGATCTACAGCACCCCCAGTGGTGGTGAAGAGTCGCTGCAAGACAGGGATGCGTGCCTGTTCTCCCTTCTGTTCTCGAAGGCAGCAAGGGCTGGACCTGCCGGGCACCCCTGGTGATGGTGAAGAGTCACTGCAAAAGAGGAAGGTGCAAGCTGCCTTGTAAGAAGATGGGCCTGATTGAACATTCATTCATCAAGAAAATATTTATTACATTTCCTGTGAAATACAAGGAAGACAGCAGAAAAAATATTTCAGATGCAAAATACTGTTACTTTATGCGTGTATTTCAATTGGGAAATACAATTTAAATTGTATTTGAAATACAAATTTCAAATGTGTGTATTTTCAATACTGCCCAGCTCTGGAACTGGGGAGAGATTTGCTGCAACCAGGAATTCCAGCTGGCCCTGCTTCCCAGCCCCCAGGACCTCTTCTTGACCTATTTCTCTTTGCCAGCTTTCTAGCTAACCCTGACGAACCCTACTGGAAAAACAAGTGCTTCATTTCCCGAGAGGAGCTTTAATCTTTTATTTTTCTGATTCCTCATAACCAGGAACTAGAGCATTGAAAGGAAGGGCAGGCGGCAGCGTGAAAAGACAAATAATGTTATCAAGGAAGTTCATTAGGGCCGTTAAGAAAGTGGTGGTTCCCTCCCACCCCCCACCCCGCTCCCATTCACATGTATATGGAGCGTTTGTACTCCCCAATTGCAGATTACATTTATCTCCTGCACTCGCCCTCCCGCAGGAGAGCCAAGCAATCTGCACTGCAGAGAGCTACAATTCAATTTGCCAGGCTTTTACTGAAACTGCAGTTCTATTTATATTTTGGCTTTGCTCCAAGGGATGATACTGTTTGCATGAGCAAGATACAGCAAAAAAACCAAACCAAAAAAACCCCCATGGGCTTTGAAGGGACAGGTAAAGAGGAGAAATGACAAGAAAAAATGATAGTCCTGCATGGCTCCTGATTCCTGTGTTTCCTTTGCTACCGTCTGTCCATCCAGAAGGCCTGATTCTGCCTTTCATCCTTCACAATGGATATTGTGTGTGGTCAAGGACATAACTCGATGGCAATGGGTCCTGGTACAGAAGATGGAATTGGGCCCCTTGCTCCAGGGGGCATATGCACTCAACATGCCTGAGAGCCCCCCAGGATCGTGGGCCCCCATGTAAATGTACCTGCTGCACTATAGCTACATGCCCTGGCTTTTCTGCTGGTGAGAAGGTGGTGTACTGTCTCCAAGGGACTCATTCTCCTGATGGTGTGATTTACAGAACAGGACTCTTTCACATAGCATGACAAGCTCCCACTAGAGTCCTGGGACCTGACAGGAGCCCAACCCATACCTCCCCGTAGTTTGAGTGGCCAAACTGGAGCAAGCCCTGCCCTCTCAGCCAATCTCAGATCTCACCACTTTGTAGGAAGACACAGCTGCCGGCTCGCAGAGCACTCTAGCGTGGACTCTCACGAACCAATCAGAACTTGAACACCACAATGTCTTTAAGAAAAGCCAAGCCAGGCTTTTCTTAAAGACACAGTAGCAACCAAGCAGCTATTCAGCTCAGCTGTGAGTCAAAAGCCGCCTCTCCTAAAAGCCTGAATGCACTGGTTTATCTGACTGCTCAGGTGTTGCCAGCCCTTGCTCTGTTTTTGGCTGCTGCTTCACCACTGCCTTACTGCTGTTGATTCCTGTGTCCCCATGCTGTTTATCTCATCGTGTCTGCATAAGTCTCTACTTCTCAGTTCTTGCAGTTTCCCATTGAGTCCCATCCTCCTTCCCCTTTCCCTCAGGCAGACCTTACCTTGCACTCTCCTCCCCTCCACACACTTAGTGTGTTTGTGTGTTCATTGAGGGAAGTTCCCCACTGGGCCCCTGCCTACACATTCTGCTCCCATGCTAACCTGTCTTCCCCCCTATATTTCCCTTGTATCTCCCTTCCCTGCCACACTAAACCCCATTGTGTACACTTGGGATTTTACAGTTGCTTAGCTGTCATTTGTGTTTCTCTTCTGACATCAAGTATCTTTTCTTATATTGCACATCTTGGTTTGGCTGGGACTTTCAGATTTTCCCAGTCATGAGCTTTGGGTCTTCGCTGTGAGCTAGACCCATATAAGACCCTGAGGGAAACCATACAACCCAGTAGAACCTCCTTCTAGCCTTCTTCCATCCTGCTCCCCCCTCCCTTTCACTATTACAGCCAATAAACTTTGCACTCTGCAAATAAGCTCCGCCCCCTCACGCGTGCGCACACACACACACACACACACCTCCCTACATTCCAATTACCTAAAAAGGGACAAAAGCTCTACTGCATCTTCTCATTCTTGACTACTGCAATGGACTCTACGTGGAGCTTCCCTTGATATTGGTTCGGAGGCTGCAGCTGGTGCAGAATGCGGCGGCCTGTCTCCTTACGGGGACGGGTCACCGTGAGCACATTACACCAGTGCTCCATTCTCTGCACTGGCTGCCTATAGCGTACCGAGCCAAGTTCAAGGTGCTAATATTGGTATACAAAGCCCTATACGGTCTCGGCCCCTCTTATCTCGGGAACTGTCTCACCTTCCGTGACTCAGGACGGACCCTTCGATCCACTGAGGGCGCCTATCTGGAGGTCCCCTGTGTAAGGCGGGGGGCCACCATGGAGAGGGCGTTCTCGGTGGTCAGGCCACGATTGTGGAACTCCCTTCCGAAGGAAGTCCGCCTGGCCCCAGGTCTGTTCGCCTTTCGGCGGGCATGCAAGACTTGGTTGTTCGCCCAGGTCTTTGGAGGGGAGGGGGGGAGGGAGGGGTAAATTGGGGAGATTGGTGGGGTGGAGAATTTGGGGAATTGGAGGGTGGGGTTAGGGTTGGGGAAAAAAAAAATATTTTAAAAGTGATGTTGGTTTTAATGTATTTTATTGTTTTATCATGTTGTTAGCCGCCCCGAGGTGCCATGGGCATGAGGGGGGCGGCATAAAAATGTCATGAAATAAATAAATAAAAATTCCACTTTGTTTCTTGCCTTTTTTCTGACATGATCCTATTCCCTACAGAGTTCTGTATTTTGTATTGTATTTTATATTTATACTCCGCCCTATCCCCAAAATGACTCAGGGTGACTTACAGTAATGAAACAACGGAGGAAAACATAGGCCAGGGCATTCATACATGCAAAGGTGTTCTTTAGTCCCGCCCATTCCTGGCCCCCCACAGGCCTATTCCCTCCCCTGCTGGCCCCGCTGTCTATATCCCCCGCTGCTCTCTGACCCCCGCCCTACCAGTCAGCCTGGCACGTAGCACGAAGGCTCTTGGTCACTGAGCACTGTGACATCACAGCCATGTCATGGCCATTGTGACAGGCCATGTCTGCAGAGATAACCAGGCAGGGAGCAGTAATGGCTGTACCATGCCATTAAGGGTGCGTAGATACTCATATCTCTGGAATCCTTCAGTGCACAAACATGGGGGTGGGCATTTTGGCCTTGTCTCAGCGAGACCTTTACAACAAGGCATCCCATGTCTGCCTGGCTGGTGTAGGTCCATAGATAATACAGGGGCACAGACAGATGCAACCTCCACATAAGGCTTCCCAATTACACTTTGCGTATACACCTAAAAACACAATACACATAAAACAAAACAACAAATCCCATTCCTTACCATACCCAGCCATCTCAGCCACCTTCAGCCCCCCCCCCCATTTCTTACTCAGAGAAGCCACCATTTCAACTTCCCTTAGCCCAAGTCTCTCCCTCTAGCAGAGGGGCCATGGCCAAGCCTTCCTGCTCTACTCTCACCCACTCCCCCATCTTTCACCCAGGGGAGTGAGTTCCACCAAACAGACCCACATCCCAGCATTTGGTGGGAGGGGCACCTACGCACATTGAACCCAAAGCACTGGGTGGGCCAGTAGAGAGCTGTAAGGGAGTTGCAGGGGTTAACGGCTAGGGTGGCAGTCAGCGCCAGGGAGACAAGTCTGAGCTGGTGCTGGGTGGCAGACAGCACTGGAAGAAGCTGCAGGAACGAGGCAGCTAGAGAAAGCCCGAGTGAGGAGGTGAGAAGAGAGGCCGCCGGGCTCAAAAAAGACCCGATGTTCATGGTACGCAGCCAGTTGTGAGCTGGCTGCAGGGTGGAAGGTGAGCCCAGAAGCCAACAAGGATGCCTGAGAGAGTGGAGGTAAGCCAGGGCCTGAAATGGACATTGGCTGAGTAGGACAAGGCATGAAACGCTGCAGCCAGGAGTGACTTGCCAGACCTGCCGACAGCAATGAGCGGGGCTGTAACAGAGTGCAGGCAAAGAGGGACAATGTCAAGACCATGCAACTAGGAGGCTGGGAACAGGAGCTTGCCACTGAGGAACAAGCAAATGTCAATAAGACAGTCCCAATCCCTTCACCTGAATTGGGAGTTGTCATTTCAAAAGTGCAGGAGCTTCTGTATCTCCAGGAAAATCTGAGGAGAAGCATGATTTGAGAGAAATAGTGAATAAAGCTTTATGGTTGCAATAAGACAGAGGAGGTTCTTAAAAAGGAAAATAGGCTGAAAAATTATTTCACAAAAAATTGGAATCGTCTTTAAAAAATTGAAATTTTATTGAAATTAAATAAAATCTATTTTTATTTAAAATTCAATAATTTTGTGTGAAATTTCAAAAAACGATCCATATTTTTTCCTTTCATTTCAAGATTGTTGACATTTTATGTCAGTGTCGAAAACCGGAGCAAATTTTGCTATTTTCAGTATCATCAACATTTTTAAACCTTACATGACATTTTGAGAAAAGTCTTGGATGTTCAATGAAGGGTTTTTTTTGTTTTTTGTTTTGTTTTTAAAGAAAAAGGTATGTTTAAAAGAGAATTTTGTTTTTTACAGTAGCTCTTAAAAATCAGTCGGGCTTCAGGAAGAAACCAAGTGAAATTAAAAATATTGCAGAAAGCCAGCTCAAAAAACACAGAGCAACCTGATGTGCACGGAGCAGCTGGAGAGCATCCTATTTATATCATCGGTAGCATGCCTGGATTAATGCATTCTGAATTCTGTGCTGTAGGAACTAAACAACAGAACATCTCTTTCAGAGGTTTGAAGAAAGCATATGCTGAACAGATTGCAGTTGGCAGACTATTGCTGTTCTCTCCAGTGTAGGCAATGGGAGGTTGGTTGCCACCCACCAGTCACACATAAAAGAGCAGCAAAGCCTGGTGTGTAAGTGAAACACATCTGTCATGTCTGCAGATGGATGGCCATAGCAACATTTGTGTGTGTGTGTGTGTGTGTGTGTGTGTGTGTCTGTGTGTGTGTGATTCTCTCATGCACAAACATGCATGGGTATCGGTTATATGTGCAACTACAAAACCCATGGTCTAACAGGATAATCTTTAACATGCTGTGCTAAACTATGCTGTTTGGGTAACAAGAAGGGCATTCTGGTATACAGGCCTTCTTTTGAAGACTCTTCCAAGGACCAGAGGTGACTGCGTTGCTGCAGTTTGCAGTGGTTTTTGCAGAATCAGCCAATCCTTGCAGTGACTGGCTGACATTGCCGTGAAACTGCAGTGGGAGATGTCAGCAGGATCTTTTAAATCCTGGCTCTGGCATAAACTTGTCGCCTGACCCCAAACCAGAACTGCTGCTACAGCTGCCATCTGTCAGGGAGGTGTGACCATGAAAACAAGTTCTCAGGCATATTGAAGTTCCCCCAGATCTAAGGACCACAGTTTACTAGCAACAAACAAACAAGGATAGGAGGGAAAGGGACTAGCCCAATTTATTAACAAAACATAAAAAATACAGAAGCCACAGCATCTAATTAAATGCCTAACAGAATGAACAAGATACTTCTGTTGTATAAAAAATGCACAATGTGCATGTACAGATTGATCCCCATATATTATGGACAATCTTCCTCTATTGTATTAAAAATGTTAAAAAATGAAATGCAAATACAATTGGACCCAAACGCGTTTCGGGGGATAACCCCCTTCTTCAGTAGGAACGTATCTTTAGCAACACTGATACGTTAGCTTGTGGACGACATGAGGAACTGGAATATTCAATGTTCCATCTGTAAGGGAAATTGGTATATATTTTGTTCAAACTAGCAAAGGGCAATAAAGATCAGCTCCAATTTTACACTATATCTCTCCTTTGCTTCCCCTCTGCATGGGATAAATTCACCAGAGTAGTTGCCTGACCCCAAACTAAAACTGCTGCTACAGCTGCCATCTGTCAGGGAGGTGTGACTACGACCCAGAGGGTGAATAAACCCGATGGAGATGAATTGTGGGTGGGGAGGGCCTTGGGGCCCTATGTTTTGGTGAGGGAGGTCTGAGGCTTTAACATGAGGTAGGAGTACTGGGGTGCTGAAATTCCAGAGGATTTGAGTGGTGTTTGATTAACAAAGTTGGGATTCTATGTCAAACCTGTTGAAAAAGCCTGCTGGTAGGCAAATTTACACACATAAATTGTTGCATAGTTATACAAATCAAGTTAATTATGCAAATGAATGCACATGGTGAATATGCAGAATTTGGCTTCATTGGTTGCAGAATTTAAGGGTTTTTTGGTGCAGTGAACTCGGGTCCCGGCTCTTAGTTTATATTCTGTAGGGATGTGCGAACAGAACGCGGTTCGGATGTTCGGACATTCAGTCGTTCGGTTTGAAACCCGAGTTTGGGTTCGGTTGTTCAGTTCGGCAGAGTTTGGTTCAGCTGAAATAGTGCTATCGATACCGATTCAGAATTCCAAGATTTTTTTCGGTATCGGTATCATTTGGCCCTGAAACAACCCCTGGTCTCCACCCCTGGTGCCAGGAAGTCTGCTCCTCAGCTGCCTCCCCCTTCCAGTCATGTTTTTCCCGCCCAAGGTCACATTTTCCCCACCCCCGAACTCATCCAAACTCATCCGAACTCACCCGAACATGACCGAACTGTTAAGCCATTTTCAAGTTCAGTTCGGACATTCGGTTCGGACTTCCGAACAGACCGAGTTCGGGCTGAACTCCGAACACCCGAACCGAGTTCGCACATCCCTAATGTTCTGCTCCCTGTGAACTTAGATTTCGTGGATACATCTGTTCCCCTTTTGTTTTCTTAAAAAGAGCTGGCAGGGAACTAGTTTATGGGTTATGGGTTAAAGGTTCCTCTGGAAAATGTTAACAGGGAACTGGTCAGATTGTTGAAACAGATGAGGGCTGAGAATATCTGAAAGACTACCTATCCCACTATTCCTTGTCACAATCTCGGGGTCCCACCACATGTGGAGCCCAGAGGGCAGGTGAATGTGGCCTAATATACGCCCACATGTCCTCATCCTATCAGTTAGGTTGCATGCAGGCTCAGCGCATACAGGTCTACTAGCACCATAGAGTTGCGGGTGAAGAGGCTAGAGCATTCCAAGGAACCACCACTTCTGGCCCCTCTCTCCAATCTCGTTCTCACTGGTACACATGTAATGTCCACCTTAAAAGCCCTCCATGCCATTTTCAAACATGTGTTCTCACAGCTCTTCTTGGTTGGCAGTACGTTCCCAATGCTTGATCTTCCTGAGCTGTTGCAGCCTCCATAATAACTTGTGGAGGATTACCATCACCGGGTCCATGGACAGCCAGACAACAACCAGCACCGCTACCATCGGCACACAATCGCAGTCACTCTCTCCCTACTGATTCACCTGTCAATACTGCATTCCCTCAGGACCTCCCATGTGGTGTTTGCAGGGTTCCATCTTGTCTCCTCTTTTGTTCAGAGTGTATCTGATGCTGCTAGCTGAGATCGTTTGGAGTGAAGTGCCATCAATATTCGGATGACACCAAGCTCTACCTCTCTCATCCAACCCAGGTCCTGCAGTCTCGGTGCTTACCCAATGCCTGGCAGTTGTTGGGGGCTGGATCAGGGTGAGCTGATTGAAGCTGAATCCTGACAAAACTGAAGTGATGATGGTTGGCCAACCCTGTGACTTGGACGGGATTGGGACCCTGTCACTGAAGGGGGTCTGGCCCCTTCTCGTTACCCACATTCACAGCTTTGAAGTGCTTCTGGACCCCCCTGCTCAGTCTGGAACATCAGGTTGCGGTGTTGGCCAGGAGTGCTTTTCACAAACTCAGTCTGGTGAGGAGGATGTCTCTTTCGGATTCATATCTGACCACCATCATCCATGACTTCATTATCTCAAGGCTAGATTACTGCAATGTGTTCTGTGTGGGCCTGCCCTTGATGACCGTTCGGAAGCAGCAGCTGGTACAGAACGTGGCAGCCTGGCTCCTCTTGGGGGGGTAGGTCACTCTGAGCACCACAATGAGCTGGATGAGGCCAGGGAATGTGTACTCTGTGCCTGTCCCCACCTCCCCCCTCGGGATGCACAGTCACTGAGGCGGCTGCATGTTTGTTTTTACCCAATGTATTGTCCACAATGACTCCATGAGCCTTTCCCTGAGTGGTAACCCTTAATTTAGAACCCAGTTCTTTCCATGAAGCTCCTACACAAACCTCAATATCTTTTCGAGCAGCTCTTTTGAGGCCTGTAAGACAGACATAGCTTTGACAGAATGAACGGCAGAGAAATGAATGACGCTCTTGCTGTTATTTTTCACATTGTGGGTTGTTTGGTATCAAATAAATCTATGGCTGAACTACTAAAATCATTCGTCATTCTCTAAGCTCCTGGTGTCAGGCTTTCTAATAGCCTGGGCAGCTGCCTCCAATAAATTATCTCCTGTCAAGAAAGTTTCCATAAGTGTAGTCAAAACAAGTGAGAAGAGGAACTCTTTATGTTCTCTATCTTATAAGTGTATGAAAAAGAAATGGGGGCATTGTAATGACTGTGCTGCTCTCCAAAAACCGTGGCAACTATCTGCTGGTGTTTCATCGGAGCCAATCATAGCTGGCTAGATCTCGGCTACATTTTGCTGTACTGCAATTCCCTTGTGGCACTTGGAATCTCTTAGCTGGAAGGTTCTGGGGAGTTTGGGAGAGAGCTCATTGCCAAACATCCAGCACCACAATAAACCCTTATCAGAAAGCTTGCTGACTGCCATCATTAAAACTACTGGCAGGTGTTATGGGACTTTTATCTTTCCATTTTACGTGACCCCATTGACCAAGTGTCTAGGCGTTACAACTCCAGTGGAAGTACGCTATTAACCTAGTCCCCGGCTTAATAGAAAAGCCTCTCTGACAATAGACCAGGATTTGGTCAATAAGACCGGTCTCTTGTGGACTCTTACCACCACCTTTTCACTATAATATACTTGTGACTGTCTCTGACATACGATCGGTCTCTTGTGGGCTCCTAGCACCTTTTAGTAAAATATACTTTTGGGCTCCTACTATCTTTTAGTATAATGTACTTGTGGGCTCCTACCACCATTTAGTATAATATAGTAGTGACCATCTTGTTTAGATTATCCCATGATATCTCAGGAGTAATCAATTCCTGGGACCTTATTAGAGGAATTCTGATATGCCAATACCATGTAAAAATGCAAACCACACAAACTGACCAATAATAATAAATTTATTGAATAACTTGGAGTAATTTCCAAGTTATAAAAGTTCTTAATCCTACAGACTTATTCTTCTAAGGTTCATATCTTTAAACATATTATTATAAACTTAAACTTATTCTATTTCCAATCATACTCACTTTCATACGCCTGAGAGTGGCCAGGGGACAAAGGAAGGGGAACAGAGGGAGAGACAAGGGGTGTAACATTCACGAGGATGCGAGGTCTCAGGTGCACGTGCTTGGCTTGGCTACATCAAGAATGATGGCGGGCTGGTCCGTGTGGTGAGGATATGAGTACACAGAGCTCAGGTAACAGATTATACTGGATGGAGGGTAACAGCAGGAGTTAGGTGAGGGGAGCGAGGAGTCGGGGAGGGCAGAGTGGAAGAGGTGGGTCTTGAGGAGGGATTTGAAGGTACGAAGGGAGGGGGCGTGGTGGATGCGGGCAGGGAGAGAACACCAGGCTTATCTGGTGGTCATTTCACTTCCCTGCTTTAAATCTTGCTGCCTAACGCTGAGGTAATTCTCAGCTGCTATTGTCTTCTCCATGGCCATTTTTATACAAGACGTTCCCACTCATGCCCATGCAGATCCGCTGCGTGGACATGAGTGGGTGCCGCCCATGTGTATGCCGCAGCCGGTGAGTGGGCGCGCGCATGTGCTCCCATGACCCACGCATTCTCACTCATGGAGCAACCAGTGAAAACAGAGGTTGCTCTGAGTGGGGATGCGTGGGTGTGCGACCATGTGCACTGCCCCTCTCCCCACACTGCCCCTGCTGCCACAGTGCACACTGCCCCCCTCCCCCCCGCACCGTGGCTCATATAAAAACGACCTATGAGTGTGGAGGAGTAGAAATGACAGGAGCGTCATTCATGCATTACGAGCAATGCACAGAAGGGACTGAGCTCGGTGGTTAAGCCTCGGTTTTTAGCTTCTCAATTGCGGGTGATTTACAGCTTCCTTGAGCAGGATCTTGTGAGACAATTCATTTTATCACACGGGTGATAAAAATGCAAGGGAAGCGGATTGTGTTGGGTATTTTGCCTCTTGTGAATGCAGCCTAAGTGAGAAGCTGGATTTGTATATAGGGTTTAGTTTGCGTTTGCTAATGACTTTGGGAACTAATGTCCATGACTATGTAGGAGCCCTGGGTGTAGCCCTGAGGAAAACAGGGAATATAGAGAAACTGGACAATAAAAGCCATTTTAAGGAGAACAGCAAGTTTGTGCTTGATTCAGGGAGAAACTGAGACACTAACCCCATATGAAGGGCATGTAGTAAGTTGGCAATCTTGTTACAGAATCTGTTCAATGAATTAACCCACTCTAGGCCTGTCTACATGAAGCAGATAGGAATAGGAGCATAAGAACATAAGAAGTGCCATTCTGAGTCAGACCAATGGTCCATCAAGCCCAGCATCCTGTCCTCTGACAGTGGCCAATCTCAATCATATGGGAGAAGAACCAACACTCACAATGGACAATCCATTCCCCGTTGCTCACTCCCAGCTCCTGACAGGAAGAAGTTCATCCCGTAAGCTACTTGGTTAATAGCCATTAATGGACCTACTTTCTAAGAACTTATCCAGTCCTTTTTAAAACCCAGCTATACTACTGGCCTTGACAACGTCCTCTGGCAACAAATTCCATCGATTAATTATGCGTTGAGTGAAAAAGTACTTCCTTTTATTTGTTTTAAATCTGCTGGCAGCTATTTTTATGTAGTGTCCCCTAGTTCTAGCACTATTTGAGAGGGTAAATAACTATTCCCTATCTACTCATTCCACACCACTCAAGATTTTATAAACCTCTGTCATGTCCCCTCTCAGTCTTCTCTTCTCTAAGCTGAAGAGACCCAGCTTGTCAAGCCTCTCTTTGTACGGAAGCCGTTCCATATCCTTTATCGTTCTTGTTGCCCTTCTCTGTGCCTTTTCTAGTTCAGCCATGTATTTTTTGAGATGTGGCAACCAGAATTGCACACACTATTCCAGGTGCAGTCGCACCATTGATTTGTATAGAGGCATTATGACATCCTCAGTTTTATTCTCTATCCCTTTGCGAATAACTCCTAACATTCTGTTCGCTTTTCTGACTGCTGGTGCACACGGGGCTGAGGATTTCAGTGTATTGTCCATAATCACTCCCAGATCCTTTTCCTGAGTGATAACTCCTAGCTTAGTACCCAGAATTGTGTACTCATCGTTTGGGTTATTTTTCCCCTATGTGCATAACTTTGCACTTGTCCACATTAAATCTCATTTGCCATTTAGATGCCCAGGCACCCAGTTTCGTAAGAGCCTGTTGCAGTTCTTCAGTCTGCTCGTGTTTTAACTACCTTGAGTAACTTGGTGTCATCTTCAGATTTGATCACCTCACTCTTAACGTGCTTTTCCAGATCGTTAATGAATACATTAAAACAGCACCGGTCCCAATACAGATCCCTGGGGCACACCACTTTTTACATCTCTCCATTGTCAAAACAGACCATTCAGTCCTACTCTTTGCTTCCTATCCTTTAACCAGTTACCAATCCATAATAAGACACTACCTCCTATCTCATGACTTTTTAATTTTCTCAACAGTCTTTCATGTGGGACCTTATCAAATACTTTCTGGAAATCCAGGTACGCTATATCTACCGGGTCTCCCTTGTCCACATGCTTATTTACACCCTCAAAGAATTCCAACAGATTAGTGAGGCATGACTTACCTTTGCTAAATCAATGTTGACTCTTCCCCATTAAGCCATGTTTATCAACATGCCCAGTGATTCTGTTCTTAATGATAGTTTCCACCACAGATAACCATTCCTTTCTACTTTGATTCTTTGTTTCAGATATTTTTATTTATTTATTTATTTATCCATATTTCTATGCTGCCCTTTCCGCAAAGGCTCGGGGCTCAGGATAGCTTACAATAATAAAAATGAAATTTAAAAAGCCATGAAAATCAATTTAAAAAACCCCCACCAATACTTGGTTCAGTTATTATTTGCACTTGGGTTGTCTTTTTTTCTTTTCCAAATAACCAAAATACTTGTTGGCTCATTCCAAAGTATCCAAATTGGAATAACTGAAGAAACAAAAGAAATGAATTTTCTTTTTTCTTTCTAACTCCAGCTGGAGTCATCTTAGCCCAATATTGTCACAACCTGACACGGCAGCAGGGTTTCAGAGCTGGCCCATGTGACTTCTTGGGGTGAAAACAGATGAGACAGCAGCCCAGATTAGCTCCCTCTGGATGAGTGGCCAGTGCCACGTGTCTGTCTATTAGGTGGCTTCCAGATGTTTGCCTGCACCCACAACCCGCCTGCCTCACAGCCCCCACTCACAGCATCTTCCTGGTGAATGTAGAGCCTGCCATGTGGGCAAATGCTGGCTGATGCAGGTGAACGTGTACTTACATGGCCACCTTCTAGTTGTTAGGGTACGCGCAGCCTCCATGAGTGTGCATGTTCACCAAGACCATAGAGTCCTGGGTGGAAAACCTAGAGGGGTTCAGGGAACAACCCCATCTTGGTGGGGTGTGTGTGTGTGTGTGTGTGTGTGTGTGTGTGTGTGTGTGTGTGTGTGTGTGTGTGTAGCATGGTGGAGAGGAATGGCAGAGTGAGGTGGAGAGGAACACCATCCCATCTGTCCGGTTTGTCATGCGGGCTCCACGGAGTGACCGCAGACTGCAGCAGGCTAGTATCTCACCAGTTATCACCTGAAGCCCCTTCTATTTGGACAAAGATGTGGGTGGGGAACAATCCCCCCTCCCCCCATGTGACCCTTTGGAAATTAGGACAAGCTTCATGGGTCAGAATGAAGTTGGGGTGCTGTGTTCAGGATAGGGGAAGAAAGGGGAGGCTCCAGAGCATGGATCTATGCCCATAGCCTGTCCCCCTGTCCTTAACCGACTGACTGCATGCCTCCCTCTCTGCTACCTTCTGCTGAGGTCATTCTTTGAGGGTAGGGGCTGGGTCCCGGGGGGCCAAACCCAAGAACTGGAAATGAGTCAAATAAAAAGCAGTGGCCCATGGGCCACAGGCTCCTCCCCTTTTGGTCTACGTCCTTGCACAGGAGAGACATCCTCTTCCAAATGAAACTCCCGTTTAGAAAGATGACAAGAGTTGCTGCTGTTTCTTTATCCTACTGCAAGGTTAATGCGTAACAACAACCCCAAGCCACCCCAACATACAGTGCAGCTGGCTAGAAGGTGGGGCCTAAACAACAGTACACTCACTTGCTACCCACTGAGGACAGATATTTATTTATTTATTTTTATTCATATCCTGCCCTTTCTTGCCGGCTCAGGGCAGCTCACAGCATACACAGATATAAAAACAAGTTTAAAAACATCTAAAATTCCCATTAAAACCATTCCCATCCCTACCTTCCAATGGGAGGGCTGCTAAGTTGACCTGCTCCTACCTATCCAGTGCTATGCAGATGAACACCCTACAGGACACAACCACACTACACAACATCATGTAAAATAACCCTTTGTTTCATCCAAAAGCTAAAATGGGTCAAGCAGCAGAGAGCGCTCATTAACATCAAACACTGGGCAAGAGCTAAATGCTTCTTGACCAATATTCCATGGAGATTAGGGATGGGCGGGAGGGAACGTTTTCATTTCATTTGGGTTTGATTTTTTTTCTTTTCTGTTTATTGTGTCGTTTTTTTATTTAGTTCATGTTTAAAAATGTGTTTTCCATTCATTTCAATGGGCATTCACTTGAATGGCTTCAGTTTGCCAAAACAGAGGTTTTATATTGGCTCTCTGATACTGTCCCACCCCCCAAATGTGGCTGTGAACTGTTAAGTGTCCCATTCATTAGGTTACTCCCTCAGTGGGCACGGTGCCCAGTGACTCTCTCTCTCATTGAAGCAGGCAGCAGTGTGCGGGCATTCTCATTGGTGGCTCTAATGCTTAAGTGACCTCCATCTGGTAGAGAAGAGACTGGAGAGCATAAGAGAGAGAGAATGGGGGTGTAAAGAGATGGATGGCAACTCTGCCTCTGTTCTGCCTCACCCCTGGGTGGCCTGTTCGTGTAAAGGCAGGCCACCGGATGTGCAGGCGGAGGTGCCTGCTCCACTACAGCCCCGCTTGCAGTGCTCCAGAACATCCTGGAGCATCAGCAGCGGTGCAGGCCACCCAAAATCAGGGCACCAGCTAGAGGCGGGGCTTCTGTCCATCTGCTTGGCAAGCGACTGCTGCAGCTCCACTCTCAGATGGTGGTTGCCCCGGGCAACTCCACAGAGTTTCAGGCAGCATCCTAGAGCATTGGGCGATCCACCCACAACTTTAGGGTGTGGGGAAAGGGAACACCATGCAAGGCAGACCATGTGCTGCAGCACCCACCGGGTCTGTTTAAAATGGACCCGGGGGGGCTGGATGCAAGTGGATGTGGGGGTGCACGCCTGAAGCAGGTCTTGGGGGGGGCAGTTCGGCATCCATCAGACACCCAATGTGTCGGGCAGTAGGTGTGCAGAAGAGCAGCAGGTTGTGGAGTGAAAAATGAGTGGGTTTGGAGGGCGAGCCATATATGTATGATTTTGGAAATGGAGGAGGAATAGAATATGCCAACCAATGCTCTGAAGCTAGCAGCAGTCAGACAAAGCAGCTGCATTGCAGCCTACGGCTTTCAGAGTACCCTCCCCACAGTGCCCCTGGTTGGCTACTCCAAGTTCTGGAAGTACCAAATGAAGCCCTATCACAGGAATTCTGTGTGTGTGTGTATCCAGAGCTTCGTGATGTCTTAGTGATCTCATTGGCCAACAGAGATGCCAGTCATGCTCTCCTCATTCCCTCCCATTTCCCTTTCCCCCTGGCTTGAATTGATACACCATTTATTTTTCTTTTTGTTGATATTATTATTATTATTATTTTATTTATTAACATTTATATGCCATCCCCTCCTGCTATAAACATCTTGGGACGGCTAACGACATTTTAAAATACATAACTAAAATACAATTAGAACAACATAAAATCCCCAGATTAAAATAATCCATACCCAAACCCTCCTTAACCCAACCCACCCACCCCATCTCCCTCGGTAAAGGCCCAGCGGATCAGCCAGGTCTTACACTGTCTACAGAAAGAGGGGAGGTCAGTGGTCAAGTTCCACAGCTGCGGCGCAGCCACAGAAAATGCCCTCCTCATGATTGACACCTGGGAAACCTGGGGGACCTCGAGGAGGGCACCCCCAGCCAACCGCAGGGGCCAATTCAGAATCCAGAAGGTGAGGCAGTCCTGCAGGTAGGTGGGGCCCAGGCCGTTTAGGGCTTTAAAGGTCAACACCAACACCTTTGGTGTTGAATTGGGCCCAGAAGACTATCAGCAGCCAGCGCAGAGAGCGAAGCACTGGTGTAATGTGCTCGCGTCGGCCCGTCCCCTTCAGGAGACAGGCCGCTGCATTCTGCTGCTAGCTGCAGTCTCTGAACCAGCACCAAGGGTAGCCCCATGTAGGGTGCGTTACAGTAGTCCAGTCTCGAGGTAATAAAAGCATGGATAATTGTGGCCAGCTTCACTACAGCAGGTATTGCCAGGCAAAACATAAATGAAGTTTCTAAATGAAATTTTGTTTGTTTTTTATTTTATGTTTTATGTTAAACAAAAATAACAAAATTTCATTGGAGTTAAACAGAAAACATAAATGAAATGCACACTCCTAATGGAGATATAGCCGAATGTATGCCAACAACGCATCTTTAATTCTCAATATCTGCTGAGGAAAGAAATGGACGGTTGGGTGTGTCCCAGTCTAATGGGAACTTTAAAAATGAATGACACAGTTGTCTTAGATTAACAAGTGGGCAATGTTTTAAAAGCTTCTGCTGTCTTTTTCTGCTGAGTTTGCATTTGCTGAACTGCCCTGTTAAACTTAAAGCAATAATCTCCCCACGCGCTGCCATCTTGAGTGTGTCACATGCTTAAGCCAGTAAAAAGAAGTGAGATATCAGCAGTCTTGTGTCATATGGTTAACCCAGCAGTGGGTTTTTAGCAATTTTGAGTGTGACATATACTCAAAACAGTAACAAGAAGGGAAGGGGTCAGCCATCTTGAGTGTGGCAGATCTTCACAACTGAATCAGGAAGGGATTTTGGTCTGTTATTATTATTATTATTATTAAACATTTATAAAGCGCCAGTAACAACCTGGCGCTGTACAGAACATATAATCAGCTGCGGTCCCTACCTGTGGCTTACAATCTAAAAGACAAGGAGGGGGAGACAAGGAGAGGGGACAGCGGGAGAGACATGGGAGAAGACAAACAAACATTCAGGC
>QEPC01009250.1:4560250-4573903 GCA_003113815.1 Sphenodon punctatus
ATACCCAAACCCTCCTTAACCCAACCCACCCACCCCATCTCCCTCGGTAAAGGCCCAGCGGATCAGCCAGGTCTTACACTGTCTACAGAAAGAGGGGAGGTCAGTGGTCAAGTTCCACAGCTGCGGCGCAGCCACAGAAAATGCCCTCCTCATGATTGACACCTGGGAAACCTGGGGGACCTCGAGGAGGGCACCCCCAGCCAACCGCAGGGGCCAATTCAGAATCCAGAAGGTGAGGCAGTCCTGCAGGTAGGTGGGGCCCAGGCCGTTTAGGGCTTTAAAGGTCAACACCAACACCTTTGGTGTTGAATTGGGCCCAGAAGACTATCAGCAGCCAGCGCAGAGAGCGAAGCACTGGTGTAATGTGCTCGCGTCGGCCCGTCCCCTTCAGGAGACAGGCCGCTGCATTCTGCTGCTAGCTGCAGTCTCTGAACCAGCACCAAGGGTAGCCCCATGTAGGGTGCGTTACAGTAGTCCAGTCTCGAGGTAATAAAAGCATGGATAATTGTGGCCAGCTTCACTACAGCAGGTATTGCCAGGCAAAACATAAATGAAGTTTCTAAATGAAATTTTGTTTGTTTTTTATTTTATGTTTTATGTTAAACAAAAATAACAAAATTTCATTGGAGTTAAACAGAAAACATAAATGAAATGCACACTCCTAATGGAGATATAGCCGAATGTATGCCAACAACGCATCTTTAATTCTCAATATCTGCTGAGGAAAGAAATGGACGGTTGGGTGTGTCCCAGTCTAATGGGAACTTTAAAAATGAATGACACAGTTGTCTTAGATTAACAAGTGGGCAATGTTTTAAAAGCTTCTGCTGTCTTTTTCTGCTGAGTTTGCATTTGCTGAACTGCCCTGTTAAACTTAAAGCAATAATCTCCCCACGCGCTGCCATCTTGAGTGTGTCACATGCTTAAGCCAGTAAAAAGAAGTGAGATATCAGCAGTCTTGTGTCATATGGTTAACCCAGCAGTGGGTTTTTAGCAATTTTGAGTGTGACATATACTCAAAACAGTAACAAGAAGGTAAGGGGTCAGCCATCTTGAGTGTGGCAGATCTTCACAACTGAATCAGGAAGGGATTTTGGTCTGTTATTATTATTATTATTATTAAACATTTATAAAGCGCCAGTAACAACCTGGCGCTGTACAGAACATATAATCAGCTGCGGTCCCTACCTGTGGCTTACAATCTAAAAGACAAGGAGGGGGAGACAAGGAGAGGGGACAGCGGGAGAGACATGGGAGAAGACAAACAAACATTCAGGCGGATGCGAAGTCTCAGGTGCGTGTACTTGGCTTGGTTACAAGGTGGTCGGTAGCAGCAGTCAGCAGAGGAGGGCTGACAGTAAGAGCAAGGGGAAAGACTAGAGGGCATTGGGAAAGGCAGCATGGAAAAGGTGGGTCTTGAGGAGGGATTTGAAGGAGCGGAGGGAGGAGGCGAGGCGGACGTCGGCAGGGAGGGAGTTCCAGGCATGCGGGGCAGCGAGGGAGAAGGGACGAAGGCGGTTGGGCGAGCAGGAGAAGCGAGGGAGAGCGAGGGAGGGGACAGCGGAAGAGCGGAGAGCGCGCGCAGGAGCGCGTAGGGCGATTAGGTCCGAGAGGTAAGGGGGAGCTTGGTCATGGAGCGATTTGAACGTGAAAACCAGGAGTTTGAACAGGATACGTTCAGGAAGGGGGAGCCAGTGAAGGGAGAGGAGGAGAGGCGTCACATGGTCGAAGCGACGGGCAGAGTGAATGACCTTGGCGGCAGAGTTTTGGATCGCCACAAGGGGGGACAGGTGGGAGCGAGGGAGGCCAGCAAGGAGGAGGTTGCAGTAGTCGAGGCGAGAGATAACCATGGCATGAACAAGGATTTTGGCCGAGGAGACAGATAGAAAGGGGCGAATGCGGGCAATGTTGAGGAGAGCGAATCGGCAGGATTTGGCCACAGAGTCAATGTAAGGTTTAAAGGAGAGGTGCGTGTCAAAAATGAAGCCCAAGCTGCGGGCACGGAGAACAGGACGGATGGTGACCCCATCAATGCAGACGGTCAGGTCAGAGGGAGAGGAGGGGGAGGGAGGAAAAATGAGGAGTTCAGTCTTGGCCATGTTCAGTTTGAGTTGGCGTCGGGACATCCAGGCGGAGATATCAGAGAGGCAGTCGACGAGGCGTGAGCGGACAGAGGAGGAGAGAGAGGGGGTAGAGAGATAGAGTTGGGTGTCATCAGCATAGAGATGGTATTGGAACCCGTGGGAGGCAATAATTTCACCAAGGGACCGGGTGTAGATAGAGAAGAGGAGAGGGCCAAGGACAGAACCTTGGGGAACCCCAACCGAGAGGGGAAGGGAGGGGGAGGTCGACTCGGGGAGGGAGACATTAAAGGAGCGGTCAGAGAGGTAGGAGGAGAACCAGTCAAAGACAGAGCCACGGAAGCCCAAAGAGTAAAGGGAGTCCAAGAGGAGCGAGTGGTCGACAGTGTCAAAGGCGGCAGAGAGGTCAAGGAGGACAAGAACGGAGTAGTGGCGCTTCGATTTAGCGACAAGTAGATCATTGGTGATCTTGGCCAGGGCAGTTTCAGTAGAGTGGAGGGGGCGGAAGCCGGACTGGAGAGGGTCGAGGGAGGAGTTGGCAGAGAGGAGGTTCAGGCAGCGGGAGTAGACGACACGTTCCAGGAGCTTCGAAGCAAAGGGAAGGAGGGAGACCGGCCGGTAACTAGAGGGATCGAAAGGGTCCAGGGTAGGCTTTTTGAGGATGGGGGAGACAGTGGCATGTTTGAAGGCAGAGGGGAAGGAGCCTGTGGAAAGGGAGAGATTGACAACATGCAGAAGGGGGGGAGCGACAGTGGGAGCAATAGAGGTCAGGAGGCGGGAGGGGATCGGGTCAAGGGGGCAGGTGGAGGGGTTGGATGAAGAGAGAAGAGCAGAGATTTCCTGGAGAGAGGCAGGAGGGAAGGATGCGAGGAGGGAGGGGGGCGGGGGAGGGGGTGGGAGGGGAGCGGGGGGCGGAGGGGGGCGGGAGGCAATATCCCGACGGATCTTGTCAATCTTGGAGGTGAAGAACGACGCAAGATCCCGAGCAGCCAGGGAAGAGGGCGGGGGAGGGCAGGGGGGTTTGAGAAGGGAGTCGAAAGTAGAGAAAAGGCGGCGAGGGTCGCGGGAGAATTTGTTATTTTTGTTTGTTTTAAAAACAGCCCTTTCAAGCATAAAAAATAAATTTCTTGGGGGTGTGTGGCTTTTTCTTTCACATACTTATCAAGGGGAGCATCAACAAATAACTATTTTTTAGAGAAGTTGCACATTTACCCACTAACAAGCCACCTACAGCCCTATGCAACAAATCCCTTGTATATGCAAGATGGAATGTTGCTGGAGGGGAGGGGGTTGTCAGCAATTGGGGTTGTCACTTTTTGCAGCTGTACTCTGATACTCAATAGACTCCCATTTTGGCCTATGGGAGTCTCAGGGTCAAACTGCAAGCGGCAGCAACCCTGCCAGCAATGCATATGCAACAAAGAATGTAGGAGACCACTCTCGTAATATGCTTGTCTCGGGTTTTGAGGAGTGCCTTGAGGCAACCTTAACTGTCATGGTTAACAGGGTTGGCACTGGAAAGCCAGTGCAGTGTAGTGGATAAGGTGCTGGACTTGGAGCTGGGAAACCAGGTTGAAATCCTGCCCTAGCCATAAACTCACTGGGTGGCCTTGGGCACCTCACAAATTCTCAGCCTCAGTTCTCTGTCTGTAAAGTGGGTGTGTGTGTGTGTGTGTGTGTGTGTCTGTCTGTCTGTCTCACCCTGTGATCCCCTCCACCTTGTCCATCTTAGATTATAAGCCCACTGGGCAGGTACCTGTCTCCAAAAATCTGTGACAGTAAAGTGCTTTGTATGCCTTGTAGCACTATCAAAATGATAAGCAGTAGCATGATCCTCTGTCTGCATGGCATCAGCACTAACCCTGCATGATGGTACAAATTCCTTCAATGGGTCTTTAGCCACTAGTAAGTGCTAAGCAGCCAGAGGATCACCCCCTCACTGAAGCACTTGTTGCTTTATTTTTAGAAGCTGCTTATCAGGGAGGCGCCCATATCCGGATGCAATTTTAGCACATTGCTAGTTAGAAAGGGCATGTATGGATCAAAGCTCTTTCCGTTTCCTTGCCTTCTCTTCTCCTGCAAGGGCCACCTCATGGATAAGGTGTTGGACCTGAGAGACTACGATTCAGTTCCCACCTTAGCCATGAACTCACTGGGTGGCCTTGGGCAAGTCACTATCTCTCAACCTCAACTTGCCATCTGTAAAATGGGGATAATAATGACAGCGTTGGTGTGAGTGGAAACTATATAAAGACTGTAAAATGCTTTGAGTACTGAAAGTGCTATAGAAAGAATTTATAACTAATAACTAGCATCCCCAGGCTTCCTCAGACCCCAGAGCCATGTTATTGGCAACCTACTGCTTTTCATGCCCCACCATCTCAAAAGCTAGGAAGCCCCGCTGACCATAATGAAGGTTCTGCGCTTCCCCTCACAGTAAAGCTGACTGGCCTGAATCAGCAGCTGTGCCAGCCCAAACCCACTGGTGCAGCTGTGGGGCTGGGTCCCCCAGGTAATGAGCTGAGAGCAGAGAATGCTGGGAAAGAGGGCTGTCTAAGCCTCACGCTGGATGGGCCCTCTGCTAGCGACAGGCCCCAAGGCAGCCAATATAGCATCAGTGGGTGTAAACACATGCACATTAGTCTGGAGCAAATGCCTCTGTGTCTGGAATTAAGTGTTTGTGTAAATGTTTATTCCAGAGTAAATAAATCCAGATTCTGGTTTTAATCTGGAGTTATACATCCTAACACTAAACACAGGGGTTCTCAAGCTTTTCCCAGTAACTAGCACTGGAGTGATGTACATGAATACTTGGGAGCACTGCATAATTTGTATAAATGATTTGCATAAATATGCATAGATTAAGTCTCCCCTTTGCAATTCAATTTAATTCAGTCCAAAGGAGGAGTGTTTCAAAGTGCTCCCGAGCACCACGGATGCTGGCTTGGGGCATACTTTCACTCCTTGCCCGATCACTCTGGCGCTCCTGAGCACCAGGTTGAGAATCCCTGTCCTAACATAGACATACGATGACTAGCAGCACTTTAGAAATGCTTAGTAGTAGTATAACGAATTAAAAAGGGGGTAGGTTCAACTGCTTCTCTCTACTTTGCAACTGCAACTATTCCCAACCAGCCACCTTTAGCCCGGGGAGATTTTAGCCGCAACCAGTTATCTCCGTTCCGGGGGAAAGGCTGCTGCAATAATAGTTAAAAGAGAGAGAGAGAGAGAACGAGCAGGTCCCTTTCAATTCTTCGGGATCTAGTGGAAATACTTCAGTTTGAGAGGGGGGGGGAAATTGCTCTTTTTTCTGTTTCAGTAATGAGTCTTTTATTCAATCTAACAGGCATTTATTCAATAATATCAGAACAATTTAGCATACCAATACCCAAGAGACACCTGCATTCACATTTGCACCCATTTACCCTTGTCAACCCAAAAATACATACAAAAGCACATATTCTTACGTGATCAGGGCCGATGGTCTGGTTCAGGAGGAAAGCAGTCAGGGGGCCCAAGAAGCCATTGTAGAACTCCCTAGAGAGAGGGGTTCCAAAGTGGGCGGATCACCAAGCTCGTTAACTCCCCTGAGGGATGGCAATCGAGGACCGTGAAGGCAAGGAACTAATCCAGAGCCAAGCCTTATATGCTGTGGCTGTTTTATGATTATTCAGAGTGCGGGGTTGTCAGTACTAGGCTTGTGGAGCACTCTCATTGGCTACCCCAAATCTGAGGTGCTTAGTCATGATGTGAGGTTTGTTCTGACCAATGAAGTCATGCCCTCCGCCTCCCTCTGGAGATGAGGGGGGTCACGCTTCCTGGCCCCCAAGTAATTCGCACATCCTTCTGAGAGTCATATATTGTTGATAACAATCATACTCTTGTACAGCTTGGCCTTTGCTATCAGTTCCTGTGAATTACCAACGTAGTTTGTTTGGGGAACAAGAGGTCCTGATTTCCCCAGCATAATTTGTTCTATCTCAGGCCATCTCCTGATCATTGCTAATACTGATTATTTTACTCATACTTCTGTTCTTCACATCAAATGCATCACACATATACGTAATAGTATCTTGCCTAATTTCTAACACAATGATGGGTGCAATAGCATCCAGTGTATATTGCTGTTACATTTATGTCAAGGAAGCATCTTTTTGGTTCAGTTACACAGAGTTATTTACAACAATTCCCCCATGTATGCTCTAGCAGCTTGTTGGGAAGGCACGTTTGGTTTAGTTACAGTTTAACACAGAGTGGCCTACTTGAATCAAACAGAGGCATCTCCTGATTCAGCATATTAGAGCAGGGAAATAAGTATCTTAATTTGGCCCAAAATCATGTCAATTAGTTACAGTAGTAGTAGTAGTAGTAATTTTGGGGGACTTATTTACTCTAGACTAGTCTAGAATAGTGTTTGTGTAGACTCTTATTCCTGTCTAGAGGCCCCCCTACCATAGAGAACTGCTTACTGCTTTTATTCCGGATTAGTGTTTATTGTGGAATATTAACAATCGTGTAAACAGTTATCTCTGAATGACAACTCCAGAATTACAAATCCTGGCCTAAAGCTACTTGGGAATAATTGTGCATGTGTAAAAACAGTCTGGCCGCCGTCAGCCCCGACTGTGCTCCTCCTCACCCCCGGGTAGCATGTCCATCTAAAGGCAAGCTTCCAGAGGTGTAGGCGGAGCAGGTGTCTCACTTGCGGTGCTCTGGAACATCCAGGAGCACCAGCAGTGGGCTGGGCCGGAGGCACTGACCAGAGGCGGGGTTGCTTTCTGTCTTCTCAGCGGATGCCTGCTGCAGCTCCACTCTTGGCCAGGGGTTGCCCTGGGCAACGCCATAGACTTGCGGGCAGCAGTCTAGAGCATTGGGCAATCGGCCTGTAACACTATGGTGTGGGGCGCTACGCGGGCCGACTATGAGCTGCAGCAGCCATGACAGCTGCCGGGTCCATTTAAAACAGACCCATGTGGGGGCTGCAGGTAGGAGAATGCAGGAGTGCACCCCCAGATCTGTTCCAGGGGTGAGTACCCCCACGTTCGTCTGAAAGCAAACCAGTATCTCTGATGAAAATCCAAACCCTTTTAAGGCAAGGATGTAGCTATTAGAGGGTCTGGCAATGCAGCTGCACTGAGGGCCCACAAATCCTGGGGAACCCCCACACTCCCTGGTGCAACTGTGCTCCCCGCCACTACCAGGGGACCCTCTTCTGCACCAGGGATCATGCCTGCCTAATCACACCCTTCTTTTAAGGGGCTGACCTCTCATTCTGGAAGCTCAGGTTGTCTTTGTACTCTCTTGCTGCACATACAAGGACTGGAAGCTGATATATAAATATGCCCTTCTGCTTTTCGAAGAGAAATGCAAGGTGAACTTTGCAACCCTGAAGTCTGAGTGAATCAAGTAAATTGCTACCTGACTGTCTGAAGAGAGAATGCTTTGCCATCATGAACTCGTACGTGTCTGAAACTGGAAAGAACAAACGGGTCTAATTTGCATTTGTAATCCTACCTGCAAAACCTTAGGGTTACTGGCAGGCGACCTAATTGATTTTTTTTCAACGACTCAAAAAGGGGGTTGATTGCAGCTGAAAACTTGATGTTGAACAAGTAAGTTCCCATTAGAAAGAGACGGTAAAGGCTGTGCACATTTTCTCATGCAGTTCAGGCAATGGGCTCAAGATCTGAGGACAGCTGGAATTAGACCTCACCAGATTTGAACCCACGTCTCTGGGGTGACAGGGAAAAACGCTGCCTTTGATGTCCGTCTGATGTGCAGGCGGCGGAGCAGGTGCCGCCTGTGCTACTCCAGCCCCGCTTGCAGTGCTCTGGAACATCCAGGAGCACTAGCAGTGGAGTGAGCCACCCAAAGCTGAGGCACCGGCCAGAAGCAGGGCTGTTCTCCACCTGCTTGGCGGACAGCTGCTGCAGCTCTGCTCTCGGCCGGGGGTTGCCCCGGGCAATGCCATAGCATTATGAGTGGCAGTCTAGAGCAGTAGGAGATCCACTCGCAACTCTACGGTGGGGGTTAAACCCCTCTTTTAAGGCGCCGACCTCTCATTCTGGGAGTAATGACTGTTCTCCTGGTGAACGAAGGCTCCTGATTGGCCGGCCAGCCAGCCGGCATTCCTATTTTCAGCTTTGGGTTGGATAACGAGGGCAACAGACACAGGAGGTTGTCTGAGAAATAGGATGGTGGTGACTTCCTGGCAGGTCTGCTATATGGCCCTTGGGCCAGCCCTGCCCTGCTTATTTTGCAACCCTGCTCCCAGCTTCTGACTGGCCCTCTTTCAGTTTTCATCCCCTTCAGTGATAGAAATATAAATCAGATGTATATTGCTATGGATTGGGATGGGGAACTGTTACTGCATTAAAAGTTCTACTTTTTCAGCAGCTTCAAACAAGTGTTTTTCTCTTGGAGAAAATCTGTGTTCGGTAGGTAGATTTGTGATGTACGTTTGTGGCAGAGCAGACTTGCCTGACCTGAGTCCTGGCAGGATCAGGGCCCACACAACTGCTTGCTTTGGGGAATTCAGCTCAGCCGTTCCATACACAGTCACACTCTAGGGATTTATCTTATAACCAAGTCTTTATTCAGGTAAGAACATAAGTAGTGCCATACTGAGGGCGTTTATAAACGAGAAGAAAATGGTGGCTGATCCCTTTTACAGCCGCCATTATTTTTGTCCATTTAAATGTATTATGCACTCGGCAGCAGCATCTTTCCCGCGTCTGGCTGGACCGGCGATCCTTCCCCCTTAGATGCGGATCGCCGGTGTGCCGTCTTTACCCCGCACTTCCGGGTCACGCGGGCATGGAGCGCACGCGCAGAGACGCTCGGCAAGAACGAGCATGCGCAGTTACTCTCTGGGACGCATCTGATGCTCTTTTAAACATCAGACACGTCGCGGAGAGTAACGCGGGCTTTTGACACGGGGTTGAGCCCTCTCCCACTCGTTTATAAACGCCCTGAGTCAGACCAATGGTCCATCAAGTCCAGCATCCTGTCTCTGACAGAGGCTATCTCTTTCTCTCGGGAGAAGTACCCGACAGGTCACAATGGGCGAGCCATTCCCTGTTGTAACCTCAGTAAGAGCTTACACCCCCCAAACCCTAATCGCCATTAATGGACCTATCCCACAAGAACTTATCCAATCCCTTTTTAAAACTAGCTACACTACTAGCCTTGACCCCTTCCTCTGGCAGTAAATTCCACCAGCTAATTGTTCGCTGAGTGAAGAGATACTTTCTCTTATTTGTTTTAAATCTGTTGACAGCTAATTTCATGGAGTGCCCCCTTGTTCTAGCATTGTTAGAGAGGGTAAACAACTGCTCCCTATTTACGTGTTCCACACTCCTCATGATGTTATAAACTATCATATCCCCTCTATCATCTCTACTCCAAGCTGAAAAGCCCCAACCAATCAAGCCTCTCTTCATACAGGGGTCATCCCCGACTCTTTATAATTTTTGTTGCCCTTCTCTGTACCTTTTCTAGTTCTACTGTGTCTTTTTTGAGATGGGGGAACCAGAACTGCACAGGTAGAGTCTCTCAAGCCAGCCCTGGCTGGCTGCACAATATGTCTTAGTCTCAGCGTCCAAAGTCTCAACATCTATATAGCCAGGTGCCTTACCACTGACTCTCTGTTACTGTAGGCCAGGCTCAGTCTTGCCTGCAGCCCAATAAGCTTCCTTCACCCAGGTGAGCCCTCTGGGCAGCAGGTGTGTCTTAGAGGTAGACCGCTCTTCTCCAGCTCCTACCTCCTGCACAGTCACAGCTTGACTGCACGCTCTGGTCTCTTGCTCAGCTTTATATTCTAGGGCTGGCTCCTGTCAAGCCCCAAACACAGCTGCATCCTGTCAGGCTCTGTCCTCCACACTTGGCAACACCTGAAGTTCCACTAGAACTCTCACTTTGCTGGTGCTTGCTCTCTTAAAGGGCCCACAGCCCTAAGGGACTCTGCCCTGTTACAACATTATTTGGGGAAAGCAGTAGACGAGTAGCGAGACAGCTTTCTCTCTTTCTTGCTTGACCCAGCCTTAGACCCTGCCACCTGAGCCCTGCCTTGATCTCCTCCTGTTGATCTGACTTCCTGGCTTAGCCCCTTGACAATGACTTTGGATTGCTGTCAGGTTAGACTCTGATCTGGATCTCCTGGCCTTAACCCCTCCTGGCCCTGGTTGCAATTTTTACCTGAGCCCTGACAGTATGCCAGCCTCTGTGTGTATGTGCAGGTGAGATCTATGCACCTTTGTTACCCCTCACACGTTTTTTTCTTTCTTGGGTGGCTTATTGGCCAACTTTAAATTGCCAGTTTGAACTCCAGACCATAAAAATCTTGGTTGGACTTCCCCATGACTCTGTCCTTGGCCTGCTTCTCCTCTCCCTCTCTACTCTGTCCCTGAGCAAACTCATAGAATCGCACGGCTTCCATGACGACACTCAACTCTCTCTCTCCCTCCACCGATCCCCTCTCTCTGCCTCTATCTAATCTCATATCACAAACTGTCTCTCTGACGTCTCTGTCCGAATGTCTTGCTGTCAACTCAATCTCAATATGGCCCAAACTGAACTCCTAGTCTTCCCACTGAAGCCTTCCTCTCCCTCTTCCTTCTCAATTTTCATTGGCATGGTCACCATTCAACCCATCCCTCAGGCACATGGCCTGGGTTTCATCCTCAAATCAAATCAAATCATTTTATTATACGTGACCATAGGTCATTGTCAGACATACAAAACAAAACATACAAAGTATTCATCATACTATAAGTAAAATAATTGGTTAATTACAGGATTTAAGGAAGAACTTCTTGGAAACTATCAATTCTACCTAATTTTAACATACAAAGGTATTGACATCATAAATCAAAAGGGACCTTGAAGCGAAGAAACAGAGACCTAGTGTTAAATGCGAGCAACAGAAATTTCATTGTTTGGACTGAGGTATCCAAAGATCTATCTCTTAAACAATAGATTAACTGACCCCAGTCAGTATAGCCAGGGAGATGCTCTAGAATTGGACCTAGAATTTCCGTCCGCAACTGATCATATAAGTGGCACTCCAAACAGTATGTGCTGTGTTGACTCCGTACCCAGTTTATCAAATGGGCAGAGATGGTCACCATAACATGTGCCCTCTAATCTGCCCTCGTAAACCTTTGAGGGAAGAGCATTTAAGTGGACAGCAAGGAATAATTGCTTTTCCCTGAAAGTACAGGCAGAGCTCAAATACCCTGCCATTTCCCCCAAAGGTGGGAGCCACAAACTGTACAAACTGTAACTGTTTTTGCCAGCTCTTCTTGTCTTTCAATATCCCGAATCCTATGACAGACCTCAAATTTTCCCACTGCTAGATTTCGATTGCTAAAATAGTCAGCGGAAAACCCCAGGTGAGCTAAATGATTTTCAGTTGCCTTCATCCACAAGCTCTTATACCCATCTGCTAGTAAGCATTGTGCTAGTCCACGGTTACAGTTCTTCCTCAACCGAAGCCAAAATTTAAGGGCCAGCTTCCAGGCCATAAAAACCCAGCTCCTTTGGCCACACTCCATCCTAATAGCTGCTGAAGGTGTGCCATTTGGAACTTTTAACAAGGATTTTAGAAAATAGGTTTGCATCTTGTTTAAATCTTTCGTAATAAGTGGAGCCCAGATCTCAGCCCCATATAAAAAAGAAGCCCTGAGACTCCCACTGCCAAATCAATGCGCCTCCTCCCCTGGTCAGAACAAAATCTAAGAATCGCATGTAGAGTACCCTTAGCCATCATAGACGCTGCATGATATTGGTCAGCCCATTTCCCTTGTGCTTGCATATAAATTCCCAGGTATTTAAAACTAGGAAGTTGCTGTAAATGGTGGTCATCAATCGGCCATCTATACATTCTTCTACTATTGGCAAACACCACCACCTTAGATTTATTATAATTGGTCAACTTATTTTTGCACAGTACTCAGAGAATGCCCTTCGCTGTCTAATCAGGCCAATGCATGATTGCAAAAGGACTGCCAGGTCATCAGCAAACAAAAGTGCCCCAATTGGTCTAGTAGCTAGTTTTGGAGGGAAAAACTTGGATGTGCCAATAAGGGTACAACATCATTGATGTACAGGTTAAATAGCGAAGGTGCCAGGACACACCCTTGCCTGACTCCCAACCCAAGCTCAATCTCCTTCGTAGTGTGACCCTCCTTACTAGTTTTAACCACCAAGGTGGAATTCTTGTAAAGGTTGCGAATCAACATCAGTAGTCTTTTATCTATTGTTGATTGTTCCAGATTTCCCCATAACACGGTGGGTTTCATCCTTGACTCTTTGCTCTACCTCTACCTTTAAACCTCAGATCAAATCTGTTGCTAAATCCTGTTGTCTCTCCTTGCGCTACATCACTAAGATCCGTCCTTTCCTCACAGTTTCCACTGCTAAAACCCTTGTCCATGCCCTGGTCACCTCTTGCCTCGACTATTGCAACCTTCTTCTCACTGTCCTCCCCCACTCTCACCTTGCCCCCCTCTCTATTTAAAACTCTACTGCCAAGATCATCCACTTTGCCTGCTGCTTGATCATGTGCAGCCTCCCCACCCACTCCACCGGCTCCTTCTACCTGAACGCATTCAGCACAAGCTTCTTGTATTGATCTACAAGACTATCCATGGTCTTGTCCACCCCCTACTCTAGTCTCCCACTACACTCCCGTCCGAAAGCTCTGTTCCTGCTCTACCACCACCCTCGCTTGCTCATGGCTCCACTACTCCTCAAAGCGTATTTGCCTGTTCTCCCTTGCTGCCCCCCATGCTTGGAACTTCCTCCCTGAATACATTTGCTCCTCTCCTCCCTCCCAACCTTCATATCCCTCCTGAAAACATACCCCTTTCATCAGGCCTTTCCTAGCTCCTCATTCCTTTAGTTCCCCTTCCTTTCACCATGTAACTAAGCTAAGCACGTGTACCTGCAACCTCATGCCTTCGTCTCTCCCTGTCAGGGCTAGGGCCCTTTCCCGACGCGCGAGACCACGCCCCACCAGAATCCCGGGAGGAAACACCCCCGAAAACGGGGAACAGGAGGTCAGGGCCCCTCAAGCCCAAGACGCAGGAGAGGCCGGGCCCCCAGAGGAAACCTCGCAGGCACTAGAGACCCCGCTCCCTGAAGGGGCGGGGATGCAAGCAAGCGGCGCACCGGCGGAGGAGCCGACAACAGCGGGGGCGGAGCCAGGCAACCCGACGAGACGCTCCGCACGCCTCCAGGCCCAGCGCCAAAAGGGGGCGGGGCCAGGACTATTTAAACCCGGAAGTGCGGGTCAGACCTTGCCGGCGATCAGTCTGATGTGAAGCTGGCCCCTGGGAGAGCGGAGAGCACTTGCGCAAGAAAGAATCGTGACTGAGTGGAGAGTGGAAGGTGTGTGCTTGCTGAGTATTTGTGGTGAGTGTCTGTGAGGGAATTGGGAGTGGGTGGAGAGAAGGCGAGGAGGGGGTCGTGGGGTTGTTGTGGGGGAAGGCGGGTGCGTGGTGCACTGGGGGCCTTCCCTGTGTCTACAACAGTAGTCCTTCCCTTCTTTCCTGTGTGTATCTCTGTGCCC
>QEPC01009250.1:4574123-4587567 GCA_003113815.1 Sphenodon punctatus
CAGCAAGGAATAATTGCTTTTCCCTGAAAGTACAGGCAGAGCTCAAATACCCTGCCATTTCCCCCAAAGGTGGGAGCCACAAACTGTACAAACTGTAACTGTTTTTGCCAGCTCTTCTTGTCTTTCAATATCCCGAATCCTATGACAGACCTCAAATTTTCCCACTGCTAGATTTCGATTGCTAAAATAGTCAGCGGAAAACCCCAGGTGAGCTAAATGATTTTCAGTTGCCTTCATCCACAAGCTCTTATACCCATCTGCTAGTAAGCATTGTGCTAGTCCACGGTTACAGTTCTTCCTCAACCGAAGCCAAAATTTAAGGGCCAGCTTCCAGGCCATAAAAACCCAGCTCCTTTGGCCACACTCCATCCTAATAGCTGCTGAAGGTGTGCCATTTGGAACTTTTAACAAGGATTTTAGAAAATAGGTTTGCATCTTGTTTAAATCTTTCGTAATAAGTGGAGCCCAGATCTCAGCCCCATATAAAAAAGAAGCCCTGAGACTCCCACTGCCAAATCAATGCGCCTCCTCCCCTGGTCAGAACAAAATCTAAGAATCGCATGTAGAGTACCCTTAGCCATCATAGACGCTGCATGATATTGGTCAGCCCATTTCCCTTGTGCTTGCATATAAATTCCCAGGTATTTAAAACTAGGAAGTTGCTGTAAATGGTGGTCATCAATCGGCCATCTATACATTCTTCTACTATTGGCAAACACCACCACCTTAGATTTATTATAATTGGTCAACTTATTTTTGCACAGTACTCAGAGAATGCCCTTAGCTGTCTAATCAGGCCAATGCATGATTGCAAAAGGACTGCCAGGTCATCAGCAAACAAAAGTGCCCCAATTGGTCTAGTAGCTAGTTTTGGAGGGAAAAACTTGGATGTGCCAATAAGGGTACAACATCATTGATGTACAGGTTAAATAGCGAAGGTGCCAGGACACACCCTTGCCTGACTCCCAACCCAAGCTCAATCTCCTTCGTAGTGTGACCCTCCTTACTAGTTTTAACCACCAAGGTGGAATTCTTGTAAAGGTTGCGAATCAACATCAGTAGTCTTTTATCTATTGTTGATTGTTCCAGATTTCCCCATAACACGGTGGGTTTCATCCTTGACTCTTTGCTCTACCTCTACCTTTAAACCTCAGATCAAATCTGTTGCTAAATCCTGTTGTCTCTCCTTGCGCTACATCACTAAGATCCGTCCTTTCCTCACAGTTTCCACTGCTAAAACCCTTGTCCATGCCCTGGTCACCTCTTGCCTCGACTATTGCAACCTTCTTCTCACTGTCCTCCCCCACTCTCACCTTGCCCCCCTCTCTATTTAAAACTCTACTGCCAAGATCATCCACTTTGCCTGCTGCTTGATCATGTGCAGCCTCCCCACCCACTCCACCGGCTCCTTCTACCTGAACGCATTCAGCACAAGCTTCTTGTATTGATCTACAAGACTATCCATGGTCTTGTCCACCCCCTACTCTAGTCTCCCACTACACTCCCGTCCGAAAGCTCTGTTCCTGCTCTACCACCACCCTCGCTTGCTCATGGCTCCACTACTCCTCAAAGCGTATTTGCCTGTTCTCCCTTGCTGCCCCCCATGCTTGGAACTTCCTCCCTGAATACATTTGCTCCTCTCCTCCCTCCCAACCTTCATATCCCTCCTGAAAACATACCCCTTTCATCAGGCCTTTCCTAGCTCCTCATTCCTTTAGTTCCCCTTCCTTTCACCATGTAACTAAGCTAAGCACGTGTACCTGCAACCTCATGCCTTCGTCTCTCCCTGTCAGGGCTAGGGCCCTTTCCCGACGCGCGAGACCACGCCCCACCAGAATCCCGGGAGGAAACACCCCCGAAAACGGGGAACAGGAGGTCAGGGCCCCTCAAGCCCAAGACGCAGGAGAGGCCGGGCCCCCAGAGGAAACCTCGCAGGCACTAGAGACCCCGCTCCCTGAAGGGGCGGGGATGCAAGCAAGCGGCGCACCGGCGGAGGAGCCGACAACAGCGGGGGCGGAGCCAGGCAACCCGACGAGACGCTCCGCACGCCTCCAGGCCCAGCGCCAAAAGGGGGCGGGGCCAGGACTATTTAAACCCGGAAGTGCGGGTCAGACCTTGCCGGCGATCAGTCTGATGTGAAGCTGGCCCCTGGGAGAGCGGAGAGCACTTGCGCAAGAAAGAATCGTGACTGAGTGGAGAGTGGAAGGTGTGTGCTTGCTGAGTATTTGTGGTGAGTGTCTGTGAGGGAATTGGGAGTGGGTGGAGAGAAGGCGAGGAGGGGGTCGTGGGGTTGTTGTGGGGGAAGGCGGGTGCGTGGTGCACTGGGGGCCTTCCCTGTGTCTACAACAGTAGTCCTTCCCTTCTTTCCTGTGTGTATCTCTGTGCCCCTCCATTCCCTGTCTGTGGTTCTCCTCCCCCACCCTGCACTTACCTCGGGTTGCACTGTTCCCAATTTTCCACACCGTGTGTAAGTGGGTGGGTGGTTGTGTTAGGGGCAGGACATTTTGTACCCTGCATAGGGAACCAGAGTTTGGCTCCTACCTCTCGCTGATCGACCCCTGTGATGAAACGGCCCCTACGCTCGTAAGAGCTTGGCCACCCGTTAACCTGAGGGGAATCTTGCAGCTCCATACGTGCGAGCCCTCCTCTGGGCACCCAGCTGGAGGGGAGGGGAGTGAGGCAAGCAGTTAAGTTAGCGCCATATCCACGGTCTCCCATGGTACCCCAACCCAAACCTAACACTCCCTCTGTTGCCCCATCCCTCATCTTCCCTCTCTTGTCTTTCTTTTATTGTAAGCGCCTGGGGCAGGGACCCTGTCTATCTTCAGCAGTTCTAAAGTTCCATATACATGCTGGAGCTATCTAAATACTTTAATAATACATGAATTAATAAAAGGGACACCCCCCCCCTAGCCCTAAGCAGGGAGGGGTGAATTTGTGACCGCCCTCCCCCGAACAGGGTGCCAGGCGGGGAGGGGGCAGGGGTTTCCTTTCCCCTCCCTCACCTGCCTATTGAGCGACGGCACCGGGGGGCCAATAAGGGGGGAGAGGAGGGGCACCTGGGTGGGGGGCATAGACGGGTATATTTACCTGTGCCGGCCAGGTGTCTCCTCCTCTCTGCAATCCTGGCGGCCGCTCGCAGAGACTTTTGGTTCCCACGTGGAGTTTTTGTTGCTGAAGGCAAAGGGCAGGAATCCCATGTGGAGCATTTCAAAAACCCGGTGGTAATGGTGGGGGGGTGAATCCCTAGTTAACTGAAAAGCCACAGTGGGGGTGGGGGAATCCCATTTCTCTGGATGGGGATTAGCCCTGGCAGGGGCCGGGAGTTACCCCACGTGGAGCGCCGCCACTCTGTCTGGCGGCGGCACTCAATTTAAGTTTGAAGGCCCCGATAGGGGCCGGGAGTTCCCCCACGTGGAGTTGAAATGCCCCTGTAGGGGCCGGTTTGATAGCCCTGGTTTAATTTGAAAAGCCTCGGTAGGGGCCGGGAGTTCAACGTGGAGTTGAAATGCCCCTGCAGGGGCTGGGAGTTTAAGTCTGAAAGCCCAGGTAGGGGCGGGGGTGGGGGGGGTGGAACCCCTGGCGGTGGTGGCACTCAAGTTAAGTTAAAGCCCCCGGGAGGGGTTGAAATAGGGAAAGCCCCCAGTAGGGGCCGGGCGGCGGCGGCACTCACTTTAAGTTAAAAGCACCACTCGCTTTCAATTTAAAGCCCCCAGTAGGGGCCGGGCGGCGATGGCAGCACTCAGTTTAAGTTAAAAGCACTGCTCGCCTTCAATTTAAAGCCCTGGGTGGGGGGGGGAACCCTCGCCTTCAATTTAAAGACCCAGTTGGGGGAAAAATCCCCATATACCCCTGCAGGAGCGCAGGTTGGGGGGGGGAATCCCCATATACCCCTGCAGGAGCGCCATTGTTCTGCCTGCCGGCAGCGGTGCCCTTGGCATTTTAAATTGAAAGCCCTGGTACGGGCAGAGGGAATCCCCCACGTGGAACGAGCACCGACGGCAGCGGCGCCCACTTCAAGGCCCCAGCAGGGGCGCCTTGAATTTAAAGCCCTGGTGGGGGGAGGGGGGAATCCCCATATCAGGAGTGCTGTTGCTCTGCCTGCCGGAGGTGGTGCCCCTTTGCATTTTAAAATAGGGCAAATAGGGCGTGGCAGTTAATTCAGTATGCTGCAATTATCCAGAAGGCCTATAGCGATTTTAGGGGGCTAGCCTGGCTGGAATATGATGAGATGTTTCATCGTAGGACAGCATCTAACCCACACACTCGCTGGGACATTATTGAATATAATTTGCATTCCCAAATTATGGCACCCCACCGCCCAGTGGCTGGCATCCACACAGGGAGCGGGGTAGTGATCCTGGGGCCTTCAAGGGCATCTTCTGGGAGGCAGGTATGCTGGGCATACAACGCGAAGGGGTGTTTTCGTTCCCGGTGCAAATACTCTCATTTCTGTTCCAGCTGTGGAGGTGGTCACCCCGCCTCGTCCTGCCGTAAGGGGCGCCCTGAATCAGGAAGGCAAAGGTTTGCTAACGGGGGCATGAAGTAGGAACGGTTTGGGGGTGGTGGGGCACACCAAGCTGGATCTGGTGCCTACGCCAATAAAGCTTGAGGTTCTCCACCCCTTGCTACAGCGTTATCCGAACAGGGTAGATGCTGACTATTTGTGGTGGGGGTTTTCAGAGGGTTTTGAGATCCCGTACACAGGCCCGCGGGTCGATACGATCACTCGGAACCTTAAGTCTGTGCGGGGGATGGAAGGAGTAGTGGGGAAGAAGATATGTAAGGAGGTTGAAGCTGGGAGGGTAGCAGGTCGATATAACTCCCCACCTTTCTCTCCCCTGCGTTGCTCCCCACTGGGGATACTGCCAAAAAAGGAACCCAGCGAATTCCGTTTGATACCCCATCTGTCCTACCCCAAGGGCAGCTTGGTTAATGATGGAATTGATCCCGGTTTGTGCTCAGTACAATACACATCGTTCGATGCAGTAGTGCGCACAGTGCGGGCATGTGGCAAGGGGGTGGTAATGGGGAAGTGCGACATAAAGTCAGCTTTCCGCCTGCTGCCGGTAGCCCCGAGGGATTTCAACCTGTTGGGTTTTTCATTTAACGGCCAATTTTTCTATGATAAGGCCATGCCCATGGGCTGTGCCATTTCCTGTGCTGCATTTGAGCGTTTCAGCACTATGCTGGAGTGGACAGCTAAGACACGTGCGGGTTTAGCATCCATATCACACTATCTCGATGATTATCTTTTCTCAGGGCGGGCGGGTACCCAGGAATGCACCCATTTAATGGATGTGTTTGCTACGGTTGCGGGAGAATTGGGCGTCCCACTGGCCGAGAAAAAAACAGAGGGTCCCGCAACATGCAGCTCCTTTTTAGGGATAATTATTGACACGGTGTCTTGCACCTCTAGTCTCCCACCAGACAAACTGGCCACATTGCAGGGACTGATCACAGACACTAGGGCTGCCAAAAAGGTGACGCTGAGGGCACTTCAAACTTTATGCATAACTAAGGGGATCAGGGCAGACCTCCTGGTATGGCTTACATTCCTTCAGAACTACAATGGGATTTCCTTGTGGCGGGAGGTACGGCTACTTTAAGCCGACATGCAGGTGGTATCCGATGCTGGCGGTGGGATAGACTTTGGAGTGTTCTTTCAGGGTAGCTGGTGCGCCCAACGCTGGCCGCCGAACTGGGCGGCCAGCGACCTTGTCAGGGACATAACATTTCTAGAGCTCTTCCCACTCCTGGTAGCGTTGGAACTCTGGGGCCATCGTTTCCGGGACTCTCACATATGCTTCTGGTCTGATAACCAGGCAGTGGTGCAAGTGATCAACCGCCAGTCCAGTAAGTCCAGCAGAGTTATGGTCCTGGTCCGCTGGTTTGTGCTGAAGTGCCTCTCCATCAATATGTATTTTTTGGCCAAATATGTACCCGGTGTTCACAATGAGATTGCTGATTCCCTATCTCGCTTTCTGATGGAGCGATTCCGTTCCCTGGTGCTCGGCGCCAACATCAACCCAGAAGCGATGCCGGAGGCTTTGTGGAAGCTTGGGAATGAAGGATAGACAAGGGCGTTAGAGCCACCATGTCAAACTCTACATGGCGAGCCTATGTGTCTGCGTTTCAGGAATTCTGCAGCTTCCTCACAGCCCACGGGTTGCAGGAATCTTGGCCCATGCCAACCTGTCAAGTGGAGTGGTTTGCGGCACACTTGAATAGCCGGGGGTTGGCGCCTCGCATCATTCGGTGTCGCTTGGCGGCTATTGCCTTTTTCAGCAATGCTCAAGGGACTGCTGACCCGTGTGCGAGCTATTGCCTTCGCAGGGTGGTCGATGGGTGGGCCAGGGAGCGAGGCCAACGGAGGGATACTCGTCAACCAGTTTCGGTTGGTACACTGGCTTGTTTGTCAGCAGTACTGCCCCGCATTTGCTCGTCCCCATATGAGGGGTTACTTTTCAGAGCTGCCTTTTCAATAGCATTTTTCGGGGCATTGCACATTAGCGTGCTGGTGCCATCATCACAGGCGATCGGAGGGGTGTGGCCCTCGACATCAGGGACGTAACTTGTGCCACTGACGCTATCATTATCACAATTCGACATTCTAAGACCGACCAAGGGGGGAGGGACCATCACTTGACGCTGCACAGAGCCACACTATGGTTGGTGTGCCCAGTGGCGGCGATGGTGGAATATTTGCAGGTGCGTCCACCGTTAGAAGGCACTCTCTTCATTCATTCTGGGGGAGCCAGATTGACAAAATTCCAATTTTAGGCTGTTTTTAGAAAAGGATTGGCAGCACTAGGAATGTCGCCTGCTGATTATGGGTCACACTCTTTCAGGATTGGAGCAGCATCCACGGCAGCAGCAGGGGGCTTGGCATCAGCGCAGATCATGGAAATAGGCTGGTGGCGCTCTGGGGCTTATCGCACCTACGTGAGGCCTTTTCCCCCCCGCCCCTGCAGTGGCCCCATCAGGGTTATAATATTTCTGTTGTCCTGCTTATCTGCAGGCGCTGACCGCTGGCCAAGTGTGTGGATCTGTGGGCATAGCATTGTGCGGTGGGCCGAACGCTATGTGGCAAACTCTGGCTTTGGTACGCAACTCGGTTGTGGGCTTCACACTTGGCTCTATTGGATCAGGCGCAGCGGTATGCTCTGGGACCATCTGGTCCTGTTGCTTCTCAGCAGGGCCAATCAATTTGGGCCGCCCGCCATCCTGATCATCCATCTGGGAGAGAATGACCTAGGTTTGCGCAGCGCATGGGAGCTCACGGGCGCAATGAAGTTTGACATCTCTGGATTGGCAGCTCGTTGGCCACGAACACTCATTTGGTGGTCTGATCTGCTTGCCCTCAGGGTTTGGCGGTATGCCAACGCGCCAGGCAAGATCGAGCGTGCCAAACGCAAAGTCAACAGGGCCATGTGGGTGTTTGTAAGGCGCTTGGGGGGCACGGTGGTGCATCACAAAAGGATTGGGAGCCAGCACGTTGACCTCTTCCTACGCGATGGCGTACATTTATCGACGCAGGGGAACACTCTCTGGCTGGAAGACTTGCGGGAGGCCTTACATGTACATTTGGGGGTACCTGTGTGGGGGAAAGGGGTGGAGTAGCGTTTACTCCCCCCTTTTCATGGCGGTTAGCGGGGTAAGAACCATGCTGTGGTAAGGCTCCCTATGAGCTGAGGGGTCGTGCTTGGACCCATGACCACTTGGGGAGCGGGGGGGTCATAAGGCCGGGGCCCCAGCCCAGACTCGGAACGGCTGGTTTGGGGCTGATAACCCGGCTTGACCCAAGGGGAGGGTGAATTCGAAGGGTCGGTTCACCCGGGCAGGGAGGGTGAGATTTAGCTCAACCCCCCTTGGGCCAGTTTTTTGTAGCATGGCTCCTCCCCGCTATTATGCCCACAGGTTGTTAATATGTTTGTATTGCTCATATGTGTAAGCTATGTGTTAATAAATTTGCAGCCAAGGCCTTTTAACCCCAGAGCATGTCTCTGTCTGTTTATGTGGGTGGTGCGGGCACAAGTGACCCACCTCAGTTATATACCAATATAACTCCCCCTCCCTGTCTTTTAGATTGTAAGCCACAGGCAGGGACCGTGTCTTTTTCTATGTTCTGTACAGCACCAGGTACATGACTGGTGCTATATAAATGTTTATTATAATAATAATAATCTGTGCCTGAGGGAAAGTTACTTAATGATCACTATGGGTGATTCCATCTGACGTGATTGAATAGCAGGTGGCTATTAATATAATTAATATTATAAAGTGTCAAAATTTTAATCAGGACTGATTTGAAAACAATGATGTCAATTTCATTAAAAAATTTAAAAATCCTTGAAATTTCAAAGCTGTTTGGAAAATATGGAAACCAAATGTGATATGGTCAAAATTCTTGCCAAAATATTGCTCCGTGAACTACAGCTATGGTTTTAATGTAAGCTCTAAGTTGCGCATCCCTGATGACACTTCTTTTCTCCTTGATTCCAACAGTTCTGAGAGTTTTTTTGTTTTTTTTTAAATACTCCTACCTAAAGAATTGTGGAACTCCTTGCTGGAGGATGTTGCACAGGCCAGTAGCATAGCAGACTTCAAAAAGGGACTGGATTAATTTTTGAAAGCCAGGTTTGCTGCGGGCTACTATTTGGGTTGGTCGGGGGTACAAGACCCGTGACTGTTGGAAGCTGGAAGAGGAGGGGGAGAACTGCTGAGTACTGTCTCCTGAGGCAACCGAGGCTGTTGACTGTCAGAGACAGAATTCTGGGCTGGATGGACCATTGGTCTGACCCAGTAAATGACATTTTATATGTTCTTATGAAACCATATTTTTTATTTTTAAAATGGGGAGAGAGGGATGCTAATCCTAGGTCATGAGTAGTCAATCTTGGCTGCAAACGCCTTGCAGAAAATAATAGCCGTGGAATGTCCTTCCTGGTGTCCTCTCCCCCTGCTGCCGGAGACAGAAATGCTGACAAGCAAAACTGTTTGGGGGAGGCAGGCGAGTTGGATTTAATTCAGATTGTTTGATTGAATGTTGTAATTATGGGCCTTTTCAAATGGACCCCGGAGGCGCCGCGCTGGAGGGGGGGGGGGAATGAGTGGAGGCGGCGTCATGTGTGCAGTGCGTGTGCGGTTTGGCACATGGACGCACACTGATCTCCATGTATGGAGGCACCTCCATTTTCCCCAATGCCTCCGTGCATGTGGGGGTGGGTGGAGATGGGTGGAGCGCAGGACCCCACCCCCACCCACCCATCCCCACTGGTGGTCAGATGGACGCCCCCCCTGCACATGCAGTCACACACGGGCAAGCGGGGGGGGGGAGGCGTCCATGTATAAAGGGCCTGGGATATTAGTTTTCATCCCAGTTGTGACCCTTCCTCCATTTGAATGCCAGAAACAGAAGGCTGAACAAACAGGCAACCTATGAAATATGCTGAATGGAAAGAAAATATGTCAGACTGAAGTGATTTACGGATTATTGGAATGAGCGGAGGCAGGAAGGAACAGGGCGGGGGTGTGGGGGGGAATAGATTGCTTTCTGATTGTGCCGGCTTTCATTGCCAGCGAGGCAAGTTGAGTGATTTGTGTAGAAACCGAAACCATTTCAAATGCAGATGCTTCTTGGTCCTGTTGGTAAAATGCGTCACACTTTTTGTAGCCATTTTTGCAACTTGATCATTTGTATTAAAAATCCTCTATATTATTGTTAAGTATTTATGTAGCCCTAGCAGTGTACCTGGCACTGAACAATCATTAATTACAGATCGGTTGCTGTTCCAAGGTGCTTACAATCTAGTGGCGACAAGGAAAAGGGTACATAGAGAAAAACGGGGCTACATTCGCAGAGTTGGGAAGTTGCGGGTGCACGTGCTTCACTTGGTTATAGTTACAGCTGGTTACAAAGGAAAGTAAGGAACATAAGGAGAGACCGGGAGTTGAGAAGTCAGAGAGACAGTGGGGGTGTAGTGAAGAAGGTGCTGGACTTGGACCTTGGAAGCCAGGGTTCAAATCCCACCTTATCCTTGAACTCACTGGGTGGCCTTGGGCAAGCCTCAGTTCCCCATCTGTAAAATGGGAGTGTGTGTGTCCTTGTGTTGTCCTCACCCTTGTCCATATTTAAGTCTAAACCCACTGGGCAGGGACCAATCTGTAACTGTAAAGTGCTGTGTTGTACGCCGAGTACTGCTGTAGAAATGAAATAAGTCACAAGTGCACATACTTAACTTAGTTACAATTAATCTAAGAGAAACCAGGGAGGGGAGATGGAGGGAGAGGGTAACATAGGGAGATGTTCACAGAGCTGAGAAGTCCCAGGTGCACATAAACATGCTTAGCTTGGTTCCAGGGGAGATGGGGACCTTGAATGAAATGCAGTAGAAGGACATCTGTGAGATGAGGTGCTAGGGAAAGCTGGATGGAAGAAGTAGCTTTTCAGAAGGGATCTGAAGGTTACCAGGGAGGGGAAAACCAGGAAACAATATAATCCTGTCATGCTTTGTGGTATAACAATGGGTAAAAACAGACATGACATCTGCCTGTGGAGGTGCCGCCAGCTGTTGGCCAAGGATTGTCCCATACTTTACCAGTGGTTAGCTTGGGTTCTGACCTTGAAAAACTTCCAATGTCACAGCCCTGGTTAAGGCCCATGTAACCAGGCCAAAGCGGGCTATCACGCCTGTTGCTAGGCAGGTATGCTGGCCTGGGTCAGGTCTGCTATGGTCTACTGCTATGGCTGGCCATCATGACTGCCTGTTATGGTGGTGGTGGGGCACTGGGTGCAAGGCAGGGGCAGGGCCGGTTGGCCTTATATTCGGTGTGCTGCCCACCCTGCCTGTAGACCTGTCTGTTCGGATCCCTGATCTGGTCAGGACCATGTCTACCATTGCGTCCCATCTCAGGTCAGTTCATCGGTTCGTTGCTGCGTGGCCATCCCTTCTGTTTTTACCAAATCAGCACAAATTTGCATATCGGACTCTTCAGGATCCCCTTCCAACACATGGGGCCAATGCATTCACTGTCCAAATAAGTCTGCCCGTACCTGGATGCAGCCCTGGATGGCTTTAGCAGCTCTTAGGTGTTAATTGCTAAATGAATCTAGAATTTGGAGGGTGACTGTCTCACCCCCCGGATTCTAGATTGGCCCCTGCGGTTGGCCGGGGATGCCCTTCTTGAGGCCCCCTGAGTTTCTCGGGTGGCGACCCTGGGGAGGGCGTTCCCAGTAGTGGTCTGTCTGGCCCTGGACCTTCCTTCCTTTTGATAACACTGCAAGACCAGGCTGTTCTGCCAGGCTTTTGGTGGGGGAGACGGGTAGTGGTTGGGATGGAGGGGGGATTTCAGTTCCACTCAGTTATTGTATTTTTATACTATATTTTTATATTATTTAGATTTTATATTGTTTTATTTTGTATTGCGTTTTGTATTTTTATGATATTCGTCTGCTGTCCCGAGCTGCCTTTTGGCAGAAGGCGGAGGGATATCAAGTTGTAATAAATAATAATTTTCAATTCAGCCTTGGGGAATTCTTATCTTTGCAAAAGTACAAACCTACCAAAACAAAATGTCCAGTTTTCCTTCAGTGGCTGTCTCTGCTGAGTCAGAATTTATGAGTTGTTTTTTGGGGGGGAGGGAGAGGGGACAGTGCAGGAGAAATGCCGACGTTGCAAAACATTTGACATTTCTAATTACTGTAATGGCAAAACACAGACGTATTATTTGTTCTAATAACGGGTCTGAGCAGCAATAAAGTGCATGCCTCCTCCTTCGCTTTCAGTGCTGGGTAGTATTTTGACAAGCAGATCCGCTGTGCGTGACTGCGCCAAGGAAGGTTCTGTTCTTTGCAACAGAAATGAGAAGCTCAGGCTTGTTGCAGATCTTTAAGGAATAGGTTTATTCGACTATTGTAGTCTATTTTAAGTTTTGGGGCAAGATTTCCAGTATAGGTTCGACTCTGGAGGTACTCCTCCATCTCTCTCAGGAACTGACCACTCAGACAAGATGTTTACAGAAAGTAAAAGAGCAATTTATTAAAAACACAAGATAAAAATGGATGTAGACTATTGGATAAACAATGCGAATTAGGTCTGTTACATAAAGCCATTTTCAAGGAGATGGCCAGTCCCCTTAAATCGGCAAATCTTACCCATTAGAAGATGGGAAGCAAGTTGCGGTGGAGAAGCGATGAGGGCTCCCCGATGGAGATTCTGCTGGGGTCCATGTGTCCCACAGACAAAGTCCCAGGGGGGAAGAGTTGTGAGCTGGGCAGCTAGTGAGCTGGTAATTGGGGGGTCAACTTTTATAGATCCTTACATTATCGGAGCAGTGAATATGGCGACCCCTTATGATTATTCATCAGGCTTTAGCAATAAGTATGATTTCTAGCTAAATATGGGAATAGCTTGTACCATCCAATCAAATCCATCATCTTACTTCCCCTTTTCTCTGACCTGTCAATCTGACCCTTCTCCTCCTTCACCTTTCCCCCAACTGGCATGATTCCAAGTGAGGAGAGATTGAGCCTCGTGGCGCTTCCCTATTTCACTCTTGATTTTACTTACGTCAGGCAGGCAAGCACAAAGCAAAAAGAAAGCAAGAAAACCTAACTTTCTAACCATATCAAGCAAGCAAGCAAGCAATTCAATTCAATTTATTGTGTCCAGCATTTGCTATGACAATTTAAAACCAGATACAGAGAAGGGTTAAAACACTGCCACAGGATCACAATAACCCTGTATTATGAAATATACAAAATCAAACATAAGCAAAATTCTTTACTCCTACTATAAGGCTTATTAAAAAAAAGTTCAATTAGCTTTGCTAAGGAGCAGCATTCCACAATTTGGCCCCACAGCTGAGAAAACAGGGTACTGTCTTGGTACTGAGTGGATCCAATGCCTCAAGAAGGGTTCACAACCTTCCTTCAAATGGCAGGGAGGAATTCTGGAACAAGGGGTCGATCCAGACTTCCCTAAGTACTTTGTAGTGGGGACAGCAGAAAAAAACATGGAGAGTGGTCTCGATTTCATGCAGATAACAAGTACATAATCTCTCCGAATAAGGCACGCCTTCCCTTCTCCCTTTCACCGCTGCTGTTTCCAGTAAATTGAAATGAAACAGAGTGATCAATCTTCTAACTCCTCCTCCCTCCCCCTTTTGCTTGGGGTCCCCCAAGGCTCTGTCCTTGGCCCTCTCCTCTTCTCTGTTTACACCCTGTCCCTTGGCAAAATTATTGCCTCCCACGGATTCCAATATCATTTCTACGCTGATGACACCCAACTCTATCTTTCTACCCCCTCTCTCTCCTCCTCTGTCCACTCACGCCTCGTCATCTGCCTCTCTGATATCTCTGCCTGGATGTCCCAACGTCAACTCAAGCTCAACATGGTCAAGACTGAACTCCTCATTTTTCCTCCCTCCTCTTCCTCTCCCT
>QEPC01009250.1:4588102-4604151 GCA_003113815.1 Sphenodon punctatus
AAGACCCACCTTTTCCTTGCTGCCTTTCCCAATGCCTGCTAGTCTTTCCCCGTACGCTTACTGTCTGCCGTCCTCTGCAGACTGCTGCAACCAACCTGACTGTAACCAAGCCAAGCACACGCACCTTAGACATCGCATCCGCTTGAATGTTTGTTGGTCTTCTCCCCTGTCTCTCCCACTGTCCCCTCTCCCTGTCTCCCCCTCCTGGTCTTTGAGATTGTAAGCCACAGGCAGGGACCGCATCTGTTTCTATGTTCTGTACAGCACCAGGTCACACTACTGGCACTATATAAATGTTTATAATAATAATAATAATAATATTAGGGTCATGCAGATAAGAAAGATACGGTTCAAGGGCACTCCTAAGCTTAAATTCCGAATGCAATGGGGCAATCCTGGAGAGTGCCACTGCTTGTAAATCTGACCTTTCTGCTAGATCAGTTACTTTCTGTTTAAAGTCTACCCCAGTCATCTTATGCTCCAGACCCTCACCGGGGAGTGAAAGGGTTTCAATCAGATTCTTAGCAGAATGCAGCCATCTGTGTTGTACAGTCCCTCGGTGTGCCTTTTCTTCAAGGTAGCATTGAAATGCCAAAGGAGAGACCTTACCCTGACTCACCAGAACCTCAAAGCCCTAAGATGGCATTGAGACTGTAGAGACCCCATTCCTGATTCTAGTCTCAGCATGGGAAGTGGGGTTGATCTCGGGACACGCAAAATACTAGTCAGAAAGTTATTCTGTGGGATTTCCCAGCTTGGGGTAGAGCTATAAAATGTGAGCTCAGTGCCGTACAGGAGTTGTGGAGGTGCCTTCGCCTTGGAAACTTCAATAGCTAACCCTGGAGAGGCTAGAGGGGAGGAGAGAAACAGTTTTAAGATCCCCGCAACCGCAACCGACTGGGGGGCCTTAGTGACCCAGAAAACTGGATTCGCTCTCCAAGATAGCGAACTAGAAAAGGTAATGCCTAAATAGGGGAAGTGAGAAGCTTGCGGCAGCTCTTGGGAGCCAATCTTCCAGCAGTGCTTTGTGCGCACCGTGCCAAAGCACATGGTTTTAGATTTCGCAGCATTTACCGCCATGTGGTTTTGGGCACAAAAGAAAGTAAGAGTGTCCAAGCACTGCTGTAGTCCCTGCTTTGATTGGGACAAAAGCAGGACGTCATCTGCATATAAAAGAATTGATATGAGCTTCCCCCTAATCATGAGAGGAGTATGATGGGCGCTCGCTACCGTATGAACAAGATCATTAATAAAAAGATTAAAAAGGAGAGGGGCCAGAAGGCAACCTTGCCTAACAACCTGTTGAAGAGGAAAGGAATTGGTAGTCCAGCCATATGGGCCATTTCTAACCACCGCCGTGGTTCCCTCATGGAGGGAAATTATCAATTGGAGTAGCCCTGACTCGATCCCCAGGGTTGACAACTTCCTCCATAGGAGTTTCCTGGTGACCAAATCAAAAGCTTTAGTGAGGTCTGTGAATGCAATAAACAATTTAGCCCTCCTGATTCTAACATATTTGTCTACAAGGTGGGACAAAATAAAACAATTGTCCAGCGTAGATCTCCCTGCCCTAAATCCCACTTGTTTGTCTGCTAATGAGGAATGAGCTTGAACCCACTCCTCAAGAGAGGTTAGTAACACTCTAGTGTACATTTTGCTAACCACTGGCCGAAGACTGATTGGTCTATAGCAAGCGGGATCCCTGGAGTTCCCTTTTTAAAAAATGGGAATAATGATAGCGGTAGCCCATTCAGTTGGAGGTGTACCTGAGGAATGAATAGCCATGAAGAACCTAGCTAAGATCGGGACCCACCATCCATGGTTATCTTTGAATAGCTCTGGAGGGATGCCATCTGCGCCGGGTGCTTTACCCGACCGCAGTCTACAGATGGCCTCGTGGATCTGTCTTTCTCTGACAATTGGCAGGGAGGGTAGCTCACCCCCTCCCTGGCCCATTGGTTCCGAAGAAAGCCAGTCAAGGGCTTTAAGGGAGGTATTGGGGTACAAGTCACTATAAAAAGATATCCACTCCTCATCACTGATTAGGGCTGTTCTGGGGGCTCTGTTAGTACCTAGCCAGCCGTTCACAATTTCCCAGAATCTGGGAATATTTTGAGTTCTTGCAGCCACCAAGAGGTCAGCCCAAGTTTGTGAGCAGCTGGCAGCTTTCTTGTCTCGCAGCAGGATAAAATACTCCCTTCTTTTGTGAACTCACAGTCAAGGATTTGATGACATCTGGCCCAGGCTCTTCTTGATCTAGCTAGTGCCATCTTGGCAGATTTGCACTCTTGGTCGTACCAAGAGTTCCTAATGATACGGCGTGCGCCCCTGTCAAGCAGGGCTCTCCTGGTAACAGCCAGGCGTAGATGGTCAAGGATAAGATCCATTAAGAAGATGACCTGCTCATTGTTCTCAGCCTTCAAGAGCACATCACGCAAAAGTAGAAACTCAGAGGAGTGATCTGGCTCGAGATCAATGGCGTCCACTTCACAGGAACATAGGTCACATAAGCAGGAGCCAGGGGGGAAAACCCACAGTCATGGTTCCTGCCCACCCCTTCGAGTTCCATATGCATGGGATAGTGATTTCCCTCTGGTCTAATAAGGACCTCAAAATTCTTTACAAGGGGAAAGTGGGCAGGAGGGATCAGAATATAATCAATCACACTGGCACCCAGCCGCGAATCATATGTAAAATGGCTAAAGTGGTCAGACGAGAATCTCCCATTCAGAATCAGGAGGTCCTGCCTGAATAGCAGGTGTTCTAATTTCCTCCCATGAGCATTGATCACTGCATCCAAAGACCCCCAAGAGGGTATTCCAAAGCAAGATTGCAAATAGGGCTCCCCCTCATCCAGTGCTTGGTTGCCTGTCCTCGCATTAAAGTCCCCCATTAAAATTAGCATACAGTTAGGATAGTCTTGTGATAGTTGATCCAAGGCATTGTGGAGCTGATCCCAGATCGAGACTCCATAAAAAGGGGAAGAATCAGGGGGAATATAAATATTAATCATCAGAAGATCAAGTCCCCCTGGGTTTAAAATCTGTAAAAAGATAGAATTTGGGAGATCGACCTGAAGTTGCCTAAAAGTGGAGAAAGTTCCACTAGAAACAAATGTAACTAGGCCACCCGAGCAGTGTCCAGTCCTTGCCACCTTCAAGCCTGGAGCCTCAAAGGCTGAAAAACTTAGAATGGGCGAGTCCGGGGAGCCTCTAGGGAGCCAGGTCTCTTGAAGACATATAATGTCATAGTCTGATATAAATTCCAGCCAGTCTCTATCTAAAAATCTTTGTCTAATGTCCTCGACATTCCACGACAGGAAACGGATATTCGAGTCAGAAGGAGTTGATTGTCAAGGGAGGGGGAGCAGATAAGGTCTCCCCTTGTGAGTGTCTTTCCCTTCTCCTAGGAGAGGGTGTGGGTTGGCTCGCTGACCCACCACCCTCTAAAGAGTTATCCAAAGAGTTCTCCTTGTGTCTCCCATCTGAGAGGCCAGGAGCTAAGCCTAAAAAGGAGGAGGATGGACACGATACCTCATCTGCTTGTAGCTTCTCACCCCTTCAGAGAAGGGGTGAGACAGCTGCCACATGTCTCGGCTGCCCGAAGAGCTCGAAGTGGAGAGAAGATGTTTCACTGTGGAACCCCGTGATGTCCACCGCTCCCCATTCTTTTGCTCCATCAAGAGTGGAGTCCAGCCGGAAAAGGGAGGTCGTGGGCTTAAGTGCTAGAGGCCCGACGTCCCATCCAGACTTTACTACAGGAGGGTGCAGAATGACCCGAGCAAGGGAATTTTCAACTTGTTGGATAAAAATCCCTGAGTCTTTGAGCCGCCTTCGCCGCTGCCATAGCTTACCTGCAATCGATCCCCTATTAAATAAAACTTACCACCTCCGAAAGCGGCCTTTATCTAAGAGAGGGAGTGTATCCCGGATCTGAGTGCTGGCAATAGAGACGCCCATAGTATATTTGATAAATTCTAAAAAGTGTGCCCGATCCAAAACTTGGTGCACTAAAAATCTATGTTTCTTCTTTTTATTAAAATGAAAAATAATGGCTGGGGCCTCGCGCTCCTTAGTGTCCTGAGGCCAAACTTTAGTTGGTACACGATTACAAATACTGAGGGGAGCAGGAGAATGTTTATTTATTTATTTAGTAGATTTTTATACCGCCCCATCCTGCACAGCAGCTCGGGGCGGTTAACAACAATAAAAGCCATTTAAAACATTTAAAATACAATTATAAAACATATCAATAAGATAGGGTGGTATAAAAATAAATATACAGGTGGGGGATTAAAAATCCCCCCCCCCTCCCTCCCAAAGGCCTGGGCAAACAGCCAGGTCTTACAGTTCCGCCGAAATGTCAAAAGGCTTGGGGCCAGGCGAGCTTCCTCCGGAAGGGAGTTCCACAGCCGCGGCCCTACCACCGAGAATGCCCGCTCCATCGTGGCCCCCCGCTTAACACGGGGGACCTCCAGGAGGGCACCCCCGGCAGACCGCAGGAGTCGTTCCGGGGCGCGAAGGGCGAGGCGGTCCCTAAGGTAAGAGGGGCCAAGGCCGTATAGGGCTTTATAGATCATTACTAGGACCTTGAACCTGGCCCGGCACACTATCGGCAGCCAGTGCAGCGCTCGGAGCACCGGTGTAATGTGCTCCCGGCGACCCGTCCCCGTAAGAAGACGGGCCGCCGCATTCTGCACCAGCTGCAGCCTCCGGGCCAAGAACAAGGGAAGCCCCACGTAGAGCGCGTTACAGTAGTCGAGCCGCGAGGTGACGAAGGCATGGATGAGGGAGGCCAGGTCCGGGCCAGAGACATACGGACGCAGCCTACGTACCAGATAAAGCTGGCGGAAGGCAGCCTTAGCGACTGCCTCCACCTGCCGCTCCAGCCGCAGGTCTGCGTCCAATATGACCCCCAGACTCCAGAATGTATGGGTAGAGTGTGTCTGGCACGGCCCTCCTTGGATCGGGAAGATATAAACACCTCCCTAGAGGAGGCTCGGTTAGCGTAGAGCGGAAGTGTGGATCTCTCCTGGAGGTTACTATGAAGGGGAACTAAGGGCTGAGAATGATACTCGAAGTCTGCCCTCATGGGGGGAAGATCTCTCATCCCCCTCGGGGCCTGGCTAAGGAGGACCCCTTCCTCCCAGGAAAGTCCAGGTACAGGGAGGGAAGAGGGAACAAAAATAGTCGAAAAAGAGGCTGGTTCCCTCTGTGTTGCAATCTCGTGCTTACACTGGGCCACTGGAGTAGGAGGATGAGATGTAGAGGCAAATTTATTAAACTCCAGCCAGAGACCCCCCCCGACCAGAACCTTCACTGAAAAAAGAAGATCGCTTGAATACAGGAGCTTCTCCTCTAACTTTTAAAACTTTGTATCAAAATCTAACTCCTGTCTGATCACAAGGTCATCGAGCCTCTGGCTGAGAAACAAACATACCTGATAAACATCCCCTATAGTAACACCAAATTCTGGTGACTGGTGAGAAACATCGCAAGAAGGTGTTTCCAGACATGGAGTTGGGGAGAGACCGGGCAATGCCTGGTCAGTCAAAGGCAAAGAGGAAGGGGGGAAAAAATGGGTCATTTTGGGTTGGGTGAGGGCCATGCCCTTCAGTTTACCATGACCCAGTCTGCTTCCTCAATTTCCTTCGCGAGGCTGGGGCGAGTAGATAATGCCCGTGTTCTAAGTTCCATAGTACCAGACCGGCGAGATCAGAAGCCAGAGAAAAAAGGAAACGCCAGGGGATACCCCTGTGCCCAACCAGCGCCTAAGGCCACACGCACAAGGGGGTCCTTGGCTTTTAAGTCCTATGGGCAGAAGCCCCCGCCCGAGTTCTGCCCCATGGATCTGCCGCTGCTCCACGTTGATCCGCCACCCGCCTCGCTCTGTCGGTAGAGGTTCGAGCTCGCTCCGCTGGAGGAGTCACTGCTGGAGCTGAAGCCGCTGGGGTTACCGCTGTCCACGGCCTAGCTGAAGCTCCTTTCCCCATCTGCCATCCGCTGATGCTGGCTCCCTGCCGTTGGTTCCACCGGGCTGCTCCGCCTCACCGCTGCCTCTCTGCTCTGCTGGCCCCAGGAGTGATAGCAATGGCTGTGCTCCCTTCCAAGCAAGCAAGCAATGACCCTTAGCTGGGGCAAATAACGTACTACACTATTGAGTAAGATATGACACAGACCTTTGGTCAATTCACAATACAATTCACATGCATTATGCTTGCCGCTTCTTCCCAAAGGTTCAGAGCATGAGACCCTCACTCACGTTTGGTAACAGTCTACAAAAGTCACACATTGACGGGTCTTCACACAGAGTAATGTTAAAACTCTGAGGTTTGTTCACCTGCGTTCATTTTCTGGGGTAACAACCCCCTCTCTCACTTGACCCTTGCTTGGGTTCATGCAAGTAGAAGGGTTAAAATAAGGCCACGAACAGTTAATTAAATGTAGTTGGGCCTTACAAACAGAGCACTAAACCAATGTCAGGGCCAGCCTTACCACAGGGCAACCTGGGATAAATGCTCTGGGTTCCGCTGTTTTTTCTACTTCCGGGGGGGGGGCATGTTAGTCCCCGTTTCTACCTGAGCAGAGTGCAGAACCCCACTCCCTCCCTCCCAGACAGTCCCCAAACATGACCACTTCTAGGGTCCCACAGAGGGTCCCCTTCCAAAGGTGCAGGGCCATGGGGGAGTGGATGCAGACTGTTGGAGAAAAACAACAGCAGATAGTTATTTCCACTCTGCTCTCCATTAAAGGGTTAAGTAAAGTATCTGGGCTGGTTCTATAGAGAAGGGAAGGGGCACGTTGCCTAGCAACTAGGAGGAAAACAACGAGTGTGTGTCCTTTGCTCCTGTCACAGTAACCGTTTTTTCGCCTTATACCATCCTGTAACTAACTTCTTTCTGCTCAACAGTATATTAGTTATAACGCTGATCTTTTATGAAACTTGATTCTTGTATCCAGTGTGTTTTAAGTAAAGCTGTGTTGCTGTTTGTTACACTCAGTGGCACTGACTTATCTCTCTGACCTCGCAATAAGCAACTCTGCTAACACAGACGCCAGGGGGTCTACATCTTGTCTTTGCCCGGCCCCCACAAATTCTAAGGCCAGCCCTGAACAACATTATTTAGGAGTAGGAAGCGATGCATGTACGCCTGAGAAATCAGGAGGATGTAATCCCCATTCGTTTTTTTTTTAATTTGCAAGTAACTCTTCATGTGAAGACTTATCAGTGTGAAAGGTGCTAAACATGGTTCAACAATCATTGCAACTTCGGCTAGAGCCAAGATTGCCACCGTACACTTTCTGTTTATACTGCTTGTCTAAAATTTCATGGCAGGAAGAAAGTGGGGTTAATTCAGCAAAAGACTAGGGGTGTGCAATTCCTAGCAGTTTAATTAGTTACAAAAACAAATGGAGCCCCATTCGTTTTCGTAACAAAGGCAATGAAAATGAATGAGTAAGCAAACAACATTAATTTGATTTCATTGTTTTTAAAAAATGTTTATAAAAAATAATTTTAAAAGTCACTGCGCATGGGCAAATTGGTCACCAGGGCTATTCTGTGCATGCACACTGTCACGGGTTTGGGGGTCTGCACCCCCACTTTACCGGGTTTGTGTGACTCAGTTTCCCTTGTGCACAGTTCTCTTGAATAAGTTCTCTCTCTGACTAATTCAAGTGTGCCACAATGAAACTCCTTTGTCACACAAGGGCCCGATCCTTCCCATTTACAGACTCTTTACTCTCTGGGTTCGCAAGAGCTTGAGGGCTCTTGTAGCTCACTTGTGTTCCAATATTAGACACTTTCCCACTTCTTTATGAAACAAGAAGTAAGTTTATTGATTACATAAACAAGACAGTTAAACAGAGTGGTAATTAGAAATCAAAGGTAAATATAATGCATTTCTAACTTATACTGGCTGAGTTCCTAAGTTATTCATCTTACCCTAGTGAGTCCACATGTTCTGATTTCTCAGTCATAAAAGGTAGAATGACTGGGCGTTGGCTTCTTAGTTGGTAAGAGCAAAATCATGTTTCTCACTTCATGCTGTCCCAGCCTGTTGGTTTCAGGCTGTCATTCGTATGCAGATGCTCAAGATGGCTTTTGCAAGAAGTCTCTCCTTTGTACCTTACTCCTATTTAAATAGGAATTTAAGCTCCTTTGTCTCGGATTTCCCACCTTGGGGATCGGCACGTCCACAACCCAGGTAAACATGGAAGTTCATTAACATCTCCACAGGCTGTCTAGCAAGCCAGATGTTTTGAATACACTTTCTGTAGACTGGTGACGTGTAAGAGCTCTATCTCAAGTTGTGCAATTCTCATAGTCCTAATTTGGGTTTTACAGTTCTCAATGTCAACATTACAAACATGTGGAACCTTTGACATTACATAGTGTACATGTATAGTAAGTTAACATTACATCCATGTGAAACCTTTGGTGCCTGTCAGGGGTAGGGGGGCAAGGGGGCCATGTGCACACCACACTCCAAACGTTGCCTTGCGCCTGAGGGTACGGCAGGCGCGCTCCCGGGGAGGAGGAATGCCCGTCAGGATAGTGTGTGGGCCAATGCCTCTGACACAAGGTCTGGGCTAGGCCCCTATCATCATAGGGCGCCGAGATTACAGGCAGAGCAAGGCCCTCACCGTGCACCACGACCACAGTTATCCTTTTGCTCGGGGGAGAGGAAGGTACAGTGAAGGGGGGCTGTGAGGAAGGCGTGAACAAGGCCCCAAGGGTTGCAAGGGAGGAGTAGGGGGTTTCGCACACGGGGGACCCCGAGGGAGGGGGCGGAGGTACCACAGGAACCAGGGCTGACACTCGCTCACACCCTCTCACTGTCTCGCACAAGCACTCACACCAGGGAAGTAGGGCACAATAACAATACACAAAACACTCTGAATCACACTTAGCTTCTCTCAAGGTGGCCGGTCTGCGTTCAATCACCAGCCCTGAACGCCCCTGCCGGCTTTGTCTATAAAGGGCTTGCCCCGCCCTCTTTCCGGCGTGCTAGTCGTGCGGAGCGGCGCACTGTGCGTGGTGCCGCTTCCGCTGTCTGTGGAGGGGCCCCGCCCTCCTGTGACGCGGGCGGGCCCCCTGTGCTGTCACTACTTCCGGGGAGCGCTCTCTCCGTACTGGGGTGTGTGGCTTCCCCCCGCTCTTCCCTGGCCTTAGGTTGTGTAAGCGGAGCCAACCCTTCTATGGGGCTGGGGGCTTCTTCGCCTGGCAGCCTCTGCCGCCGCTCACCTCCCCGCTGTGTGCCGTGGCGCCGAGCACCGGCGCCGCGGACCCTGACAGTGCCACACATTTACCAAACATGTAGTCCCGTGTTACACGTGTGTGACCCCATGTTTCTCCGTGACACACACCCTTTTCAAAAATGGCACCAGCAGCGTCGGCGCCATTTTAAAAAAACAGCTTGCATGCACAGAATGGTCCTGGTAGCCATTTTGCATGTGTCCAGTGATGATGATGATGATTGATGATGATTTATTTTATTTTAATAAAATAAAACAAAATAAAATAAATGAAAATGAACAACCCATTTACAAAAAAACCCAAAACCAAACAAAGTGTTTTTTTGTAAATGAAAATGAATGATGTGCCTTCTGCACACCCCTATCAACAAGAGACTTGAGGGGAAATAATCTCCAGACATGGGCAGAGTATCCGAGATGAATGGACTTGGCTGAATGAACCTTCTTGATGGTCAAAGACAGAAGCTTTCCCTACATTTCTGAGGACAAGTTGATTAACAAAGGGTGCCACCCACCCCATTGAAGTCAATGGGAGTTTTGCCATTAAACTTCAGTGGGTTCAGGGTTGCAGCCAGAATGAAGCATGACATCAAAAGGAATCTGGTGTAATGTCTGCCTGGTTACTTGATTGTCGGTTTAATGCAGCCTGACCCTAGGCATTGAAAACGGAAGGGTTTATTTGCTGCAGTGACACAATCAGCTTTTTTAGGGTGCTTTTAAACAAGATCCTACCACCTATGGCCACCCGGTAACTACTCATCCAAATGCCCATCTGAAGGTGGAGCAGGGGGATGCATGCCCCCATGAGCCACACAACACCCACTCATGGCCACTCGTGGAGCACTGCCAAAAAATCCAGAGTGCCCCATGTGGGACAAGACAAAAAAGTGTGTGGCAACGGGCACCCACGCATCCCTGGCCTGTATGAACTGGGGTGGCAAGCCATCCCAGTGGACAGGTCCATAGCTGTCTCCCTGGTCCTACCCACAGCCCTATTGGGACCTCTTAAAGGGCAGGTGGGTGCACAAAATAAACTACCACGTTGGCTCAAAGCACAACAACACCCCCCCCCCCCATGACTCATGAGAGAAGAGGCAACGCCATGGAGGACATCGGCTCAGACAGCAGGCTCCTGCGTGTCCTGCTCAGTATGCACTTCCATTGTGGCCCAGGACTGCCAGCAACTGCAGAGGTTCCTGGGGTCATGGGCAGGAAGGGGTTACTGGCTGCTGCGGCTTCATATTTCCATGGTGTCTGTGGCTGTGTGTGATGGCAGTGGGCAAGGAGGTGGGCGGGGCTAGAGGTGGGGGTGGGGTGTTTCCAGGTGGGGGAGGAGAAGGGGAAATGACTGCCCCCATATGAGTTGTTTGCAGGGCTGGTCCCTTGTGGTGGGAGTGCGTAGAGACTGCCCACATGTCCACCCTGGGAACTTCCCAATACAATCCCTTCCCACACCGTAAGGATGGGAAATCTTTTCCGTTCTTCAATACACGGAAGCTCTGCAGGTCTAATAAGAGCTGGGGGCAGTGGTGCTGCGGTGCTTAAGGGGAGTGCTAACGGACGAGGGAAGGGAAGGAGGGGGATCCACACCATAGATCTATCCCCAATCCTTGAGAGCAAGCCTTCATCTCCACACCCTTCCGCTGAGCCCAGCGGAATGTTTTGGGGTGTAGGGACTGGATCCATGGGCCAGATCCAGGAATTGAAAAGGGGACAAATAAAAAACAGGCATTTATTTATTTAAAACATTTTTACCCCGCCCCTCCTGCCACAGGCAGCCCGGGGTGGCTAACAAAATTCATCAATAAAATACAATAAAATATATAAAAACATAATCCAGCATGTGCTGGATTTGTTCCCCACAGTGTTGTGTGAAAGAGCACTTATTCTGAAGTAATAACCCCTCAACTCACTTTGGACTTTTTAAAAAGAAGAACGGCTAGGGTGTGTGTGTGTGTGTGTTCGTGTTTGCCAAATGGAATGGCCAAGGAGCGCCCACTCAGGTGGAGTGTGTAGGGAGGGATTCTAACAGGCGGCTCCTTGGGTGGGTACTGCAGCAGCCCCCATGCGCTCCCCCTGCCATGGAAAATCACTGTGAATGCACAAAATGACTGCCGGACCATTCGGTGCATGTGCACACTTTTCTAAAATGGTGGCAGCAGTATCACCACCATTTTGGAAAAAGACAGCTGGTCTGTGCATACGCCAAACGGCCAGTGTACATGTGCAGACTGGCTGCCCTTTTCCAAAATGACGGTGACGCTGTCAACACCATTTTGAAAACGATTTGCATGTACAAAATGGTCTGGTGGCCATTTTGAGCATGCACGGCGATTTTGTTTTTTATTTTAACATTATTTTTAGTTGAAGTGGCTGCTGGACTGTTCAGCTGCCTTTTTCCAAAATGGTGGTGATGCTGCTGATGCCAGTTTGAAAAAGGGTGCGCATGCGCAATGGTCCAATGGCCATTTGTGCATGCACATGATTTTTTTAAATTTTTATTTTTAAATGAAAATGAATGAAAGCAAAGGAATGGCATTTGTATATTCATTTGTTTTTGTGTTCTTTGTTACCAAAACGATTGGGGCTCCATTCATTTCAGTAACGAAATGAAATAAATTGCACACCCCTGGTAGTGGGTTTGATATTCATTAACATTATTTGTGCTTTTGAATAGTCCTATGAATGTTCACAACCGAAACGGATAGCTGCGTATCCACTTATTTGATTATTCCGGTTCAGCTATTTTGTTTACTTTGGTCATTTCAGTATTTTGGTTATTTTATTTATTTATTTAATAAAATTTAATATCCTGCCCCCTTCGTGCCTTGGGGCGGCTAACAACAATAATAAAGACAGCATAAAACAACACTATAAAAACATATACATACCGACTAATAAAACAACTAAATCTGGAGCTAAAAGACTAAAACCCACCCAACCCCTCTCCCATTACCTCTCTCCCCTGCCAAACACCTGGCGGAACAGGCAAGTTTTACAAAAACGGTGGAAGGAGGGGATTTTATAGCCATAATCAAGTATCCAGAATGATCCACCCAAATAATCAAAATGGCAGAGTAAACAAAATAATCACAGTGGAATAACTGGAATGGAGACGTAGCAAACCGGGAGCAAATAGTGATTCTTATCTGCTTTGTTGGACTTGGATTAAAGCAGGTGAATTTGTTGGATTGATATTCACCATGAATATTTGTTTCCATTCTAGTGTCAAAGTACTTGCATTCTATACATCCGTTTCTTAGATATTTAAATAATCCTCATTGCATTTAATGCTTTCAGGATACAAAATCTACTGCCCCTTTAATTGTGGCCTAATCACTATTAAATTCATCACCATGTGTTCAACTGGCTTCCATTCTCATCCTCTGACTGTCGTTCCTTAGAGCTAGAGCAGGTTGAATATGCCCGCTGAAATGTTGAAAAGGAAATCTGCAGTTCAAAATTACAAATGTTGATCAAAAATTGAATTTGAGCTAGCTGTAGAGATGCTCAGCTATGAAAAAGGAAATTTTGAATTTGACAGATCAAGTTTTGCTTGGAGAGGTGCCAACCGCTGGCCAGAACCCAAGCCTGACAGTTTTCCAGAGGCAATGCAAGACTTTTTTTGGTTGGGCCAAGCATTTGGCAGGCGGGATAGACTTCCGAGAGGGTTTTGAAATGCTTTTATTGATTTTATATGTGTGTGTGTGTGTGTTTTATCTGATTATAACCTGCCATTAGCTCATGGGATGGATTGGTGGAATCAAAGAAGAATTTCTCTTTGAAAGCTTTTTCACCCCTGGTCTGCTTACCGCAGTCCCCAAATGATGGCTCGTGCATTCTGCAGCAGTGCTAAAAAGAAAGTTAAGAAAAGCCGTGAGGGGCAGAAGCTTGTTGATAGAACATCTCCCAAAAATGTACATGTACATCTGAATGTATGTTGTGTCACATAGCGCAGTCTGTTGATGTTTATTTTCCCTGAAGACTTATGCTGTCTATTGGAGTTTACACCACCATCTGGTCTAATTAATGACTTGTGAAACTTCCTTCTCCTAACATGAGCTTGATCGTGTGGCAGACATTACAGATTGCCATTTTGAGACAAAGCAATATGTCTCCCTGCTTGTTCGCACAGCATTGGTTTTGAGGCAGTTCCCTCCTAGTTCACTTTAGCTTTTCTTTTCCTGAGTTCAGACACAGTGGTTAAAGCAAGGAGAAAGGTCAGGGGAGGAGTAATTACTCCTCCAAGTGTATGTTCCTAGGAAAAACAGCAGTAACTGCTGGGATTGAATTAAACTGGGGTAACGTTTTCACTGCAGTTCTAAATGGGCTGCTGATTTAAAGGGCGATGGTGGGATTTCTCAACAGTGGGTGGTTTCTGAGCACCAAGCACCATCAAGGCGAGGTTCCAGGAGCAGGTCTCGAATCTAGCCAGGGTCCGTACTGTTCAGGACCCAGAAAACCAGCAGTGAATTGTCAAAGCTGTGGATCCTGGTGGAGAGGGTTGCCACCTCTCACAGAAATGACCCTGATGCTTCCATAGGCCAAAATGGAGGTCTTGGGACCATTTCCACACAAGGTGGCAACCCTACAAAGGTAGCTCTTACTAGCCCCTCTTAACACATCCCATGCTCTTACTAGCCCCTCTTAACACATCCCATGAAGGGATGGGACTTCTCTTTTCTTGCAAACAAAACATATTGTACCTATTTGTAGGTATCAACCATTTGGCGAACATGAAATGATCTCCATGATTGCTTTGTGAGTTGCTTGCAGTTTCCGTGGGGGAGCCTTCGTTCTGCTCTTTGAATTGGTGATTGGTGAAAGGACCCACTTGTCCCCAAGCAGGTGTATGCGCCCTCGCAGAATGGACCTGACTAGCAGGTGGTACCCACAAGAGAGAGCAGTCCCAGCTGACTGTAGAGATTGCAATGGGGCATAGTGGGAGATGCGGTATTTCAGATATCCCAGTCCTCAGCTGCTTCAGCAATTTTACCAGTTCCCTATTAACCTTTTCCAGAGGAACCTTTAACCCATAAACTAGTTCCCTGCAAACACTTTTTAGGGAAACATAGGGGAATAGATGTATCCACAAAATCTAAGACCACAGGGAACAGAGTGTAATCTGCAAGATACAAAGTTAAGTCATCAAAAGGAGGCCTGTATTCCAGAATGCCCTTCATGTTACCCAGACAGCATTTTCTAGATTATGCTCTTAGCCCAGGGCTTTGTAGTTGCACATATAACCAATATACATACATGTCTGTGCATGAGAGAGCCTGATTCACACACACTTTAAAATGTTGCTATGGCCATTCATCCACAGACACCCCAGAGGTGCTCACTGACACCCCAGGCTTGGAGAATACTCACCATTTTTATATATACAAGTCCTTAGTGTTTGGACTGCCCTTTGGAGAATACTTGCAAGTTTCTGAGGCCAGGGAGATGGCTGAGGGGTGGCCAGGGGTGGGGTGCTTAAGAGGAGGGGGGGGCGCATTACTTACCTTCTGGAGGGTTCCTGTGTGATGTGTTGCCTCTTCCTGGCTTGTAAGTTTGAAAGTAAAAAACAACAACAAAAACCTGAGCCTGCTCAGTGAGGGCCTGAATGGTATTTTCTGCGCATGCTTGGCTCTTTTCACAGATGGTGCTGGCGTACTGACTGCCAATTCAAAGCAGAGGCCAGGGAAGGGGGAGCAGGGGCCTAGCGCTGACCTCCAGCCACCCCTTCCCTGCCCTCTGTCCCCTTTCCCTGCACTTGGCTGAGGTTTGCTGAGTTCCGAAGTTCCAGAGTCCTCCTTCTTCGGAACTCGGGAAATTGAGGTCAAATGTACCAACCCTCGGTGTTTCCTGAGGGAAACCGAGGATCGAGCACTAGTGAGAACCCACCTCCCATTGCCTACACTGGAAAGAGCATCAGTACTCTGCCAACTGCAATCTATCCAGCACATGCTTTTTTCAAACCTCTGAAAAAGATGCTCTGTTGTCTATTTCCTACAGCACAGAACTCTCAACGAATTAATGCTCTAGGCATGTTAGCTGTGTTCAACACTAGATGCAGCTTCTATACAGTCACCAAGGGCAACCCCGTAGAGAGCATTGCAGTAATCTAGCCTTTAGGTTACGAAGACGTGGACGAGGGCAGCTAGATCACAGCGACTGTTCCATTCCAGGTTCGATACACATGGCTCCTAATACGCTGGCTCCCACACCTAGAACAGAGAAATGGGCCTGGAAATGGATTCCTCCCATTTAAAGACTTTATGATCCGAGTACTATTCTGCCTACTCTTTCCTGGATTTCCCCCTGAAAGGGCATAGTCAGTGTATGATAGCCTTTTGCGCAGGGATATCTGGGTGAGTTGCGCAGGGATACCTGTCTGTTGTGGGTCCGCGCAGGTTTAGCGTTACTAGCCTAATAAACGAGCAAGTGCTCTTCCCTGCACCAGTCCCCCCTCTCAGTATCCCACTCCCTGCCATGACTGAAAGCAGCGGTGAACCATGGGAAGAGGAAGCTGCCACAGCCCTTCCTTCCTTCCTTCCTGGCTATCATTCCAGGAGGCAAACAATTTGAAATGATATTTTTGTGGTATTATCGGTAAAGGCTTTAAAAATGTTTCTTGTCTGTCACTGTGTTTCCCCTCTGGCCCCTCCGTCTCCCCCTTAGCACCCGTCCGGCAGCATTTCCATGTGTGTTCCCTATTGACATTTCTGTAGTAGCCGGCTGCAGGCCTCGACCTGTGTGTTCCCTATTGGCATTTCTGTAGTACCCGGCTGCAGGCCTCTGCCTGTG
>QEPC01009250.1:4619068-4639314 GCA_003113815.1 Sphenodon punctatus
TTTTTGCCCTCAACTGAGCATGTGCGAGCCTGCAGAACCGAGCTGTGTTTTTTGCCCTCAAATGAGCATGTGCGAGGCTGCAGAACCGATTTTTAAATCATTAATAACTCGGTTTTGGCTATACCAATCACTATCATATTACATAAGCAGTTGTTATTGATCTCGCGCTCCACGCCTGTGACGTTTGGGGGCTCAACTCATTCAAGGGGAGGAGATATTGATGATTCAAAATCGTGAGGACGTCTGCATTTTGACCACAAGCAATTATCTTTTAAACAGTCATAACATTTTATTTTCCTCATGGAGCTTCTTCAAACTTTGTGCATATGATGGTCCTCACAACGTACAGCCATGGATAAATTTTCAGAAATGTAGCTCAATTGGTTTCCTCAAAATCGGGGCTTCAGCAGTCCCCTGTTTATAATGGAGAGTGTTTGTGCATTTAAGTTTCTTCCAGCTCCCGCTGGAAGAAAATGTGCAGGTGGGACCCCCCCTTGGAGAATCCTGCTTATGAGGTTGCCATATGGTAGAGGACGCTTATGAGAAATACAGCTTTCAGGGCTGCATTGGGTCCAATGTAGCCCAGCAACCTGTATTTCTCATAAGTGCCCTCTAAAAATCTGCATATATGGCAACCGTATGCTTAAATTTCTAACCAAATGAAGTGCAGAGCTCCTCCTGAGACTGGACTGGAAGCTGATGGGAAAATGCTGTACTCGTGCTCACTTGCCTTCATCGGGTCCAGAAATTAAACAAAAACAGCAACCTCGGTGATGCTCCTTTAAATCTGTAACAGAGAAACAGAGAAGGGCAGGGAAAGACCATGATTTGTTCCCTGCATTGTGTTTGAATGCTTTAAAATGTGAATTGCTTTTCCTTTCTGAATTGCCTGCCTTTATTTATTTTATCATTTGATTCTTGGTTTCCCCCTCATTGTACTTAAATGTTTGAAATGCTATGACTTCCCCGCCCAACACCTCCCCCCACAAGTGATTACTTTCACTTGTCCAATAAAAAAGCTCACCTGAACAACTTTCTTAGGTGCTGATCCGACATTCCTGACTTTTCTCAACAGCCATGGAATTATGAAGAGTATTTTTTTAAAGGAGAGTTCCTGCTGAATTAGAAATTCCTTTTTATTCTCCCCTTTAAATTACAATCATCAGTTGTAAACATTACCTGAGATTCTCATGATCCCTTCTGGTAGTTACAGAAAAGCTATTAGTAAAGAGGAAGGACAGGGGTAGACACAGAAAATATAGAAACTAAATAGCCTTCCAAAAGTTGATGCCCCTCTGGCTCGATGCATCTGGCTTCTTGTGTGCTGCAACCAGGAAGTGGCAACTGAGATACAGTAGTTGCGATGGACCCAGAAAACAAGTTGGAGGCTTGATGCAGAAATTTATTCATGACAGCATAGCTGAGGGAATGTACAGTATTCCTGATCTGAAACGCCAAATATCTCTCTATTTTCCTTCTCACTGTGAATTAGGAAGATGTTATCGGTACAAAATTACCATCTGCCTATATCTATCTGTCCGTCTGTCAATTTCCCGGTGTTTATGGCGATGCTTTATTTACAAATCTGTTCAGTTTTACCATTTTTCATTGTCCTTCCCCCACCAGTTCAAGTTGTTTCTCTTTCTCATAATGTATATTTAACTCCTCGTTGGGCAGTGAAACAGTACCATTGTCTTGGACCCCACCCCAACTAGGAATAAGCAAGGGGTCAAAATTTAGTTTGCACTAAAACGTTGCCATTTTTAAAAATGTCAGTTACTAGAGATGAAATTCAGGGGGGGGGGAGAGAAATGACTCGTGTGTGTGTGTGTGTGTGTGTGTGTGTGTGTGTGTGTGTGTGTTTAAAAGGTTATTCAAGAGTTTGAATATTTCCTGGGTGTCAAGGTCAAGCTCTTTCTGTACTTTATCAGGATTGTCTTTCATACCTGGTTACAACCCTAGTCTTATCTTCATGGCCACCTTTGAAGTAGCGATCACAAATCCCTTTCTCTGCCAGGGCTCAGAGACTACCTTCTTTGTGCACCCAACCCTATGCACTTTGAAACCAAAGGGTGTTTGGGGTCTGTTCTACATCTGCCCAGTCGGTAGTTCTTCTGACTCTTTACATGCTGAGGAAGGTCCCCAGGTGGGCAGAAAACATGCATATTTTCACTAACAGAAGTTGATCCAATAAAAGATCATCTGAACTACTTTGTCTGCAAAGAATTTCAGGAAAAGCCCTCTGCTTGGGGTAAATTCGCTTAAAAAATGAGTAGCTCCATGCATCTGAATCAATGAAACTGAGGTGGAGAGTTAGGACAATGCTTGGAGTTAAGTTAGTAGATATTTCCTTTTTTGGGGGGGCTGGGGGGAGTGTTTTACAAAAGAGGCCACCTATTTTGTACTCGTACTTATTTTGAGGGCCTTCACTGCCTCTCTGCTGAATTTTGCTGAAATCAGCATAAGGGATCTCAAGTTATTTGAAGAGAACATGTACACACACACACACACACACACACACACACCTGTCTCTTATACACATCTAGATGTGTATAAGAGACAGCACACACACTCTGATCATAAAAGCCTTCCCCCCCCAGGAAACCAGGCGAACCCTCCCTCATCCCACCCACCCACACTAGGTTAAACGCTCACAAAATAGTTAATTTGCAAGTCTTTACTTTATTAAAATAAATTTGAGTCCACATACCACAGGTTCCCTCCCCCACCCTAAAATAACACATAATTGCTGACTTCCATCATTGCATTTGCTTACTAGTCTCAAGGCGGCCCAAGGGGTTTTACTGCCCTGCGTAGAACAACTTGGGCACCTCCTTTTACCTCTCCTGGCTGCTGACATTGCAAGTCCCAAACTTGTAATACAGGGGAGTGCAGAGAAGGTGGGAAGAGGCAATCTGCAGGGAACAGACGCATCCACCTATCCCTGGGGCTTGGAGTGCAGACAGGTTCTCCTCAACTTTCTGGTTGTAAAATGCACGACAATGGGGTTTAATTTGTGCCAAGGCTCGGCCCTGGTTTCTCCTCCAGCCCCTGTCACCATGGTTACTTGGCTGGATACGAAAGCACCAGCCTCAGTCCAAGTCTCTTGCCTGACAGGGTTGGGGCTGACTGAGGAGGCCAAGCTGCCAGAGCCAGTCTTAAGCAGGACTCAGGACTCGCTGTCAGAGTGAGCCTTGCAGAGGCCAGTCCTGGTAACCTAACCTCGTGTCCTCAGGAGCCAGGATGGGCTATTTCTGTGGGGCCCTCTCCGATTCTGCGACTCAGTCCCTGGGGTGGTAGCGTCCTGTGGGGTCCAGTCCCCTCATTTTCAGTAAATCTGATCACCAATTCCTGAATCACCCCTGCCAGAGGTGTGTGTGTGAGAGAGAGAAAGGGGGAGGGGGGCGTGAAGCCTGCTTGTGCACATGCGTGTGTGGGGAGAAGTATGGCACCCTAAAATGCCAATTGTTAAAGGAGTGGAGCTATGGGGAGCAGGGACATGGGGCCCCCCACATCTGATTTTCATCCCCGGTCATGCAAATTCTAAGGTCCTGCAAGCAGCTGATTGGTAATGGTAACAGCAATGCCAGCTTGCGGTCACAGACCCCATCAAACTTGGCTTCTGGTGGCAAGAGGGGAGACTTCTAACTAAAAGCACTGCATGCCAGCGACACAGGCCTGTCTGGTAGGGCCCGATGACTGCAAAGTGGTGCCCCAATTTACCCTTTCTCAAAATAACACAAGTAGGGGACATCCTATGATATGAACTGACACAGGTAATTAAAGAAATGTTTTACTTTCACTCACGGCACAATTAACCTGTGGAACTCATTGCCGGAGGATGTTGTAAAAGTCAATAGCATAAGTGCATTTAAAAATAGGTTAGATAAATTCTTCAAGGGTAGGTCCATAAATAGCTCTTTGTCAAGTTGGTCAGGGAACCAAACCTCTGGCTGCCAGGGGTCAGGAGTGGACAGCAGGAAATGGATCACTCTGCTTTGACCTATTTTCTGATGCAACTGAAGCTGGCCACTGTTGGAGGCAGGATACTGGGTTAAATGAACCATTGGTCTGAACCAGCATGGCATTTCCTATTTTATTTATTTATTTATTTATTTATTTATTTATTAAAAATTTTAATATCCTGCCCCTCCTGCCACAGGAAGCCCGGGACAGCTCATATAACAATCCAAAAGTATAAAATTATAACATTGTAAAAACATTATACAAACATACCATTCCCCTCCACTCCCTCCCCCCCCATCCCCTTACCCATCCCCCCACCAAACACCTGATGGAACAGCCAAGTCTTACAGCTTTTACGAAAGGAGGGTAAGTCTGGGGCCAGCCGCACCCCACCGGAAGGGAGTTCCACAGCCTCAGTGCGGCCACCGAGAATGCCCTCCCCTGCGTGGCCCCCCAGAAGACTTGGGGCACCACGAGAAGGGCACCCCCCAATGACCGCAGGGGCTGGTCCATTACCCGGGGGGTGAGGTGGTCCCACAGATAGGCAGGGCCCAGACCATTTATAGGTTAAGACCAACACCTTGAATCGGGCTCGGAAAACTATCGGCAGCCAATGCAGAGACCGGAGCACTGGTGGAACGTGCTCCCAGTGGCCCAGTCCCATTAAAAGACGGACTGCCGCATTCTGCACCAGCTGCAACTTTCGGGCCGTCACCATGGGTAGCTCCACGTAGAGTGTGTTACCATAGTCCAGTCTAGAGGTGATGAAAGCATGGCTGATGGTGGCCAGGTCGGAGTCTGAAACATACAGTCGAAGCCGCTGTACCAGATGTAATTGGCGAAAGGCACCTCTCGCCACAGCCTCCACCTGAGCATCCAGACGGAGCTGCGCTTCGAGGTGTAATAATAATAATATATATTTTATTACGTCATGACCATATGTCGAGACTAAAGACATACAAAGACATACAAAAAAGGAGCTAAAAACTCTTAAAAGATTCATATATGTAAAACATAGGAAGAGATCACAAACCATTCAATCAGTAACCATTGAATCAATCAATAAATAACAATCATAAAGATTTAAAAAAAGGCAATAGAGAGATGGTGGGGAATCTCCATCAGCAAAGTCCACCGCTAGCCCTGAAGGGGATTTTGATTCTTTTTAATCAGGGCCAGTGCCATTCTGGCAAGATTATGTATTATTATTATTATTATTAACAAACATTTATATAGCGCCAGCAGTGTACCTGGCACTTTACAAAGTAATAAAATAGACACGGTCCCTGCCCCTAGGGCTTACAATCTGAGAGACAGGAGCTGGGGGAGAGACTTAGGAAGGGGAACAGAGGGAGAGACAAGGGGTCTAACATTCATGAAGATGCGAGGTCTCAAGTGCACGTACTTGGCTTGGTTACGATGAGAATGACAGCAGGCAGGTCCATGTTGCAAGGATAAGGGTAAACCGATCGTAGGTATAGGAATAGTGGCTCAGCAGGATAAAGAGTCAGACAGAGCAGAGCGAAAGAGGTGAGTTTTAAGGAGAGATTTGAAGGTATGAAGGGAGGGGGCAAGGCGGATGTGGACAGGGAGGGAGTTCCAGGCATGGGGGGCAGCAAGTGAGAAGGGACGAAGGCGCTTAGGGGAGCAGGGAAGGCGTGGAAGGGTGAGAGAAGGGACAGAGGAGGAGCGAAGTGCACGGGCTGGAGTATGGAGGGCGATAAGTGCAGAGAGGTAGGGGGGAGCAAGGTTGTGAAGAGCTTTATAGGTGAAGACTAGGAGCTTGTGCAGGATTCGTTCAGGAAGGGGAAGCCAGTGAAGCGAAGAGAGGAGGGGCTGCACATGGTCGAAGCGACTGGCGAGGTAGATGACCCTGGCAGCAGAGTTTTGGACAGAGATGAGGGGAGAAAGGTGAGACCGGGGAAGGCCAGTGAGAAGGAGGTTACAGTAATCGAGGCGAGAGATGACCAGAGCATGAACAAGAGTTTTGGCAGACGAGACAGAGAGAAAAGGGCGAATCTTAGCAATGTTATGGAGGGAGAAGCGACAGGATTTAGCAACAGAGTCAATGTAGGGTTTAAAAGAAAGGGCTGAGTCAAAGATGAAGCCTAGGCTACGGGCTTGGGGGACAGGCAGGATGGTGACTCCATCAATAGTTATTGACAGTGAGGAAGGAGAGGAAGGATGAGGGGGGAAGATAAGGAGTTCAGTTTTAGCCATGTTGAGTTTGAGTTGACGTTGAGACATCCAGGTAGAGATGTCAGAGAGACAGTTGATGAGACGAGCTTGAACAGAGGGAGAGAGAGAGGGAGTAGAGAGATAGAGTTGAGTGTCATCAGCATAGAGGTGGTATTGGAAGCCATGGGAGGCAATGAGTTTGCCTAAGGATGAGGTATAGATCGAGAAGAGGAGAGGGCCAAGAACAGAGCCTTGAGGAACACCAACTGAGAGGGGGAAGGAGGAGGAGGCGGAGTTGGAGAGAGACACATTAAAGGAGCGGTCAGAGAGGTAGGAGGAGAACCAGTTATGGACAGAGCCACAAAAGCCAAGGGAGTGAAGGGAATCCAGCAAGAGTGAGTGGTCAACAGTATCGAAGGCAGCAGAGAGATCAAGGAGGACAAGAATGGAATAGAGACGTTTAGATTTAGCCACCAGAAGATCGTTGGTGATCTTAGCGAGAGCAGTTTCAGTAGAATGAAGGGGGCGGAAGCCAGATTGGAGGGGGTCAAGGGAGGAGTTGGAGGATAGGAAGTCAAGGCAGCGGGAGTAGACAACACGTTCAAGCAGCTTGGAAGCAAAAGGAAGGAGTGAGACAGGACGATAGCTAGAAGGGTCAGAGGGGTCAAGAGTGGACTTTTTGAGAATAGGAGAGACTGTGGCATGTTTGAAGGCAGAAGGGAAAGAGCCAGTAGAGAGGGAGAGGTTGATGATGTGCAGGAAGGAAGGGGCGACAGTGGGAGTAATGGAGGTGAGGAGGCGGGAAGGAATGGGATCAAGGGGGCAAGTGGAAGGGTTGGAGGAGGAGAGCAGAGAGGAGATTTCCTTAAGGGAGGCAGGGGAGAAGGAGGACATGAGAGAAGGAGGGGGAGGAGGGAGAGGGGTGGGAGTGGGAAGAGAGGAGTGGGAAGCGATGTCGAGGCGGATCTTGTCTATCTTGGAGGTGAAGAAGGAGGCAAGATCCTGAGCAGAAAGGGAAGAAGGAGGGGGAGGACAGGGAGGCTTGAGGAGGGAGTCAAAGGTAGAGAACAGGCGGCGAGGGTCCCGAGAACAGGACTCAATGCGGGAGGCATAGTAGTGTTGTCTAGCAAGGGAGATAGCAGAAGTAAGGGTGGAGAGACAGAATTTGAAGTGAAGGAAGTCAGCGTGAGAATGGGATTTGCGCCAGAGTCGTTCAGCAGCACGAGTGCAAGAACGGAGGTGGCGGATACTAGGGGTGAGCCAAGGACGGGGGTTGTGGGAGAAGGCAGGGCGGGAAGAGAGAGGGGCATGGGAGTCAAGTGTGGAGGAGAGAGAGGCGTTGAGAGCAGAGACAGCGGAGTCAGGGGAGGAGGAAGAGAAGACTGTAGGAAGAAGGGGAGAGAGAGAGGAGGCAAAGTCCAGGGGATCAATAGCTTGAAGGTCACGGAAGGGGCGTAGAGAAGGGGAAGAGGAGGGGGGACAGTGGGAAATGTTGAAAGAGGCAAGGAAGTGGTCTGATATAGGATGAGGATCGAAGGAGAGATCAGCGACAGAGCAGTTTCTAGAGAGGACAAGATCAAGAGAATGGCCATTAGTATGGGTGGGGGAGTTGGTCCAAAGGTGGAGGTTGAAGGAGGAGGCTAGGGAGAGGAAGCGAGAGACTGAGGGCTGAGATGGGTCATCAACATGAATGTTGAAGTCACCAAGGATGAGAGTGGGGATATCAACAGAGAGGAAGAAAGTGAGCCAGGACTCAAAGTCAGAAAGAAAGGAAGAGAGAGGACCAGGGGGACGGTAGATGACAGCAACACGTAGATGGAGGGGGGAGTAGAGGCGCACGGAGTGAGCCTCAAAGGTATGGAAGGAGAGAGAGGGGGGAGGAGAAATTGGTTGGAACTGACAGGATTTAGCAAGAAGGAGGCCCACCCCACCACCCCGTCCTTCAGGGCGGGGTTGGTGAGAGAAGGAGAGACCCCCACAGGAGAGGGTAGCAGGCGTGACAGAGTCCGAGGGAGTGATCCAAGTTTCAGTAAGGGCAAGGAGCTGGAGGGAGCGAGAGAGGAAAAGATCATGGATATAGGGAGCTTTACTGATAGATGAGCGACAGTTCCAGAGGGAGCAGAAAAATGGTAGTTGATGAGGGGGGAGGCAAGGAATAGGGATAAGATTGGGAGAAGGGGAGCGTCGTGGTAGGCTAGAGACAGGAGGAATAGGGATAAGATTGGGAGAAGGGGAGCATCGAGGAAGGCTAGAGACAGGAGTGGAAGGGGAGCAATGAGAGAAAGTAGCCAAGGGAGCAAAGGATGTATGGGGGAGGTTAGAGAGTGGTGATCGGTTGGGGGGAGGAAGAAGCTGGGAGGAGAAAAGTAGAGGAAGAAAAAGATGGACAGGAAGAGGAGAAGGAGAGGAGGGAAAGAAAAGGCGAGAAAATAGGGCAGACATGTTAGTGAGTAAGATAGGAGGGGGAAGTACAGTAGAAAAGAAATGGAGAAAAGTACCTGTAAGGCGCGCGCCTTTAGGCCCGCTGGTCGGTGGAGCTTGGGGCGGCAGGAAGGCCAAGCCCCAGGAGAGTCGTGGTGTCCTCGAGCGATGACAGCCGAGGATGCTGGGAGCGTATGTAGACGAGCTGCAACCTCACCAGTTCTTGGAAACAACATCTTTGGCTGAGGTCAGGAAAATTAGTAACTGTTGGGGAGACCAATAAATTTTGTTTTTAAGCACAGAGGACAAATATTTCTGTTGATACTCATCTGTATACGGACAGAAAAATAATAAATGAAGCAGATCTTCAGTTTGAACCAAAGGACAACTGCACAGTCTGAGGGGATATAAAAGCCCATTCCATCTCCCAGTCAGCACCCTAGAGGGGATAAGATCGAATCTGAGAAGCGTTAGAGCTCTTCTCAGAACCGAATTATCCAAGACAGTCAAGTAAAGTTCCCTTCCAGGAGCTTTTTTGAAAAGCTGATAAAAATGGAGCAGATTTCAAACTGGCGATCTTTCTCATGTCTTCTGCAATCACCAAATCTGCCAACTGCCTAGAAACCAGAGATTTGATCTTGGGGTTAGAGAAAAGTACCATTGCTTCCATGGATTGCCCTGTCATTTGTAAAAGAAGAATCAATTTCTTGTACCACTGGGACATGAGCGAAGGAGAGTTAAATTCCGTAAAACAAAGATAGGTTACCCTATCTTCAGTCATACCCTGCACCCTTAGCCAGTACAAAACTGGGGCCAAATCTAATTTTGCTGCAACTGGCAAGGCACCTGTTTCCATTCTCACAAGACAGGCTGGAGTACTCTTAGGTACAGAGAGGATCGCCCAGAGAAAGCAATCTTGAAAGAACTCCAGATTGTTCCTGAGAAAAGGGCCCCAAATTTTGGCACCATATAGAGCTTGTGGTCTGGCCTTCAAATCTAGCAATTTCAAGGCAGGTAATATGAGTTTCCCACCATCCATTCTCCAGAATTTGAGAAGCACCCCAATGGATTGATCCATCTTAAGTTTGATGAATTCTGCGTGCCAAGAACCAGTGGCAGAAAATGTCAGCCCTAAGTAACTATAAGATTTAACTTGTTCAAGGCTGACATTGTCGAGCACAGTTAAATTTACGAAAGCTCTTGGTAACTACAAGAACTTTGGTTTTCTGGTAGTTTATTTTAAGATGGTTGTTCTTACAGAAAGACCCCAGAGCTCCAAGAAGTCTCTTTAGACTCAGTCTGGCATTGGACACAAGAGCAATGTCGTCTGCATAAAGCAGAATCGAGAAGCGTCTATTTTGTATTGCAACAGGGTAATATAAATCACTGTCAAGTTCCATAACAATTCCATTAATAAAGAAATTGAAGAGGAACTGAGCCAGGATACAACCCCATTTGTGGCAGATATAGTATCCGATAAGTGCCCTCTCGGGGTAAGTCAGATTCTCAATAAGGTGTTAGAATAAAGATAGTATACAAGAGAGATCAATCTCCTATCCATGTTGGTTGCAAAACGTTTAGCCCATAGAAGCTTTCTGTCTATAAGATCACAGACTGACCTAAGGTCTACGAAAGACAGAAATAGAGCCCCCCTTCTGATCCCAACATGCTTGTCAATCAAGTGCTACAAGGTGAAGCAATGGTCCAGAGTGGAATGTCCAGGATGAAAACCAGCCTGTTCCTCTGGGAAATAGCTGGCCTCATTAGCCCAGTCCTCTAGTTTGGTTAATAAAAAACGGGCATATAATTTAGCTATCACTCTAATCAGATGAATTTGCCTATAGTTTGATGGGAGCTCTATATACCCCTTTAAAAAAATTGGAACGATTATGCTAATATTCCATCCAGTTGGTACTAATCCACAGGAATTTATAGCATTGAAAGAAATACAAATGATAGGAAGCCACCAGTCAACTTTATTCAATAAAACATCACCAGAAATTCCATCACCTCCAGGGCCGTTTCCCGAATGAATTTGTTTTACGAGCCCTCTAATTTCTGTAGGGTTCACTGATGGCCACTGGGGAGGTCCTTTACCTGATATAATTCAAACTGCTATATCAGGCATTTGGTTAAAGATCTCAAAAAAAGTGGGATTGCCAAACAGCTGCAGCAATGTTTGGACAGATTGCAAAACAACACATTCCATTATTAACCAGCTGCCAGAACTTGGATTGATTATGAGCAAGGACCACATCTGCCAGAGCAGACCATAAGGATCGTTGATAAGTAAGTTTTTTGTGTCTGAGCAGATCTCTATAGATTTTCTTTTGCTCAGCATAACAAAAAAATGGCTGACCTGGCTTTAGAAATTATGACAGCTTTCTTTGCAAAAAGACATTCCTGATCATATCAGGGATTTTTAAAAAGGGGTTTACAATTTTGATTTCTGTCTTTGTTCAGAGCTCCAATTAACTTACTTTTAAGAAATTAAATCAAACAGGAGAATTCTTCAACTATTTCCCCTGGACTCTTATGATGGACTACTATTAAGGCATTCTTAAGCAGACCTATTACCTCAGAAGCCAGCAATTTATTTGTTAAACTGGCTGTTTTCAAATTCCATTTTACATGAACGTAATCATTAAAATCTATGTCAGCCAGATTAGAATTGGCATCTCTAGATTTAATTTGTTGACATAATGGAGGGAAGTAGGAAACAATTGGTTGATGGCCACTATAGGCTACCATGAGGACTTCAATACCATCAAAATGGTTGAAAAACGTATCCGGGACACACACAAAAAAGACACACACAAAAAACCACTATTACACTAAGTCCTGACTTAGAAATAAATGTAAAATCACTGCATGAGTCAGTAGAAAAATGACCATTTAGAAATGTCCATCTACCCTTATACAAAAACTGCAAGAGCTGAAGCCCATGAGCATTTATAACCAAATCTCAAGATACACTGGAAGGAAAGAAAAAATCATCATCCTCATCCACACCGATAGCTCCCGCCTGTTCAGAAGTCCCATTACCTATTCTGGCATTGAAATCACCAGCAAGAACAATCGGAGTGTATGGGTATAACTCTTCCAACGACTCATTCAAATCCTTAAGTTGCGACCAGAAAGGAATACGGTCAACTATACTGTCAGATGGAGAGATGTAAATAATGAGAATAATTCCTTCATCGCTTCTCCAGGCAAACCTAACTACCAAAGTATTCTTAGGGGTATTCTCGATCTTGGTACCTGCCAAATCTAGGGACATTTTAGATAAAATGAGTAGGCCGCCAGAAGGATGCCCATACTTTCCCAATTTAATAGTAGGAGCATCCCAAACTTGAAAGCCAGGAAGCGAAAGGGAGTTAAGATCTAGTAACCAAGTTTCCTGAGAACAAAAAATATCATAACTCTCAAACAGAGTCAAAATTTCTGTAGAGAGACGTGTTCTCCAGCCAGCTATATTCCAGGAAAGCGAGGACAGTTTCAATACATCAGCCTCCCTACCCAGAATAGAATGATGTCAACTCTTATTAGGAAGTACATCGACAGGAGGGGGACATCCCTCAACACAAAAAATATCCCTAGTTTAGCCCCTGTCAGTCGACAGAGGGTGAAAACAGACATGACGCTAACCATCCTTTAACCACCCTTGGTGGTTATTTATGCATGTTGCAGGACTGCATAGGGCACCAATACAGCCCTGCAACATGCATAAATAACCACCAAGGGTGGTTAAAGGGTGGTTAGCATCATGCCTGTTTGCATCCAGTGGTGCAGGGGCAGCTGACCCGGGCCTCAGGACGTGTGTCAATAATAAATCAGAGTTCCCCTGAACCTAACCTGAATCAGGGGAACAGGAGAGATAGGATTTGGAAAGAATTTAGCATCCCCCACAGAGGCCGGAGCTATAATTAAATCTTCAATAGCCTGCACGTGGACATTTCCTGTGATATCAGAAAGTTCCTCCCCTAGAAAGATGGGGGAAACCTGAGACTGGGACCCCAGATCATCCTTATTAAGGAACCTCATGTTGGTTAGTTTGTTTAGGTCATGACAAGATTGATGTTTGTGGGAAGAAGTCACATAATTAAGAGTTGAACAGTTAAGCTTCCCCTGGATATAACTAAATTTTCCTTTAATTAAATCCTGGTCAATAGGGGGCAAAGCACTGAAAGTCTTGATAATATCTCCCTCTTCATGATCAGAATTACATTTGGCCAGACAGAATGCTACCAGCTTCTGTTTGATGTTACTCCTGGGAGAGCTGGTTGAGTCCTCAGAGAACGGGGGCAAGGACGGAAGGGCCTCCATATGGTCACTCTCCGGAAGAGACTTATTTGAAATTGCAGTAGTGTCATGAATACTAAAACTAGTAATGAGAGCTTCCTGAGTAATCCCAAAAGAGATTCTATCTTTGGTCCTTGAATTCAATTCATATGAAAAAACTCTGTCGATGGAGACCCCCAACCATCTCAAATGCTTTCGTGCCTGAAATAATTTCTGGAATAATATTTGCAAATTAAAATAAACCTTAAGACAAATAACAGAAAACCTCTGAGACAGAAAGACAATCCTGTCAATATCTCATGGGCCTACATTGAGGGTCAGCAAAAAAACGATAGATTTCTAGCTACAGCCGGTTTGTTACTCCAGCTGGGGATTACCCCATTGGACAGAGGGCGAGCTTTAATCCAGATGGCCTTATCATGGAAGACCATATGTTTAGAGACATTCCTTCCTCTGCCAATAACTCGTTTCCACTTGACCACCCAGGACCTGAATTGTAATTGTTAGCATGAGCCAATGACTCCATTGGAGGGATAGGAGTAGAGGAAGCCTCCTTAATAGTTTGACAAAAATCTAAAGAATTGAGTTTGGCCATTACATCAGCTATTTGAGACCTAACCTGAATCAAGGAATCACTCATCTCAGAGATACTTGAAAAGAGTGAGGAAACAGTCTCACTGATTAAAAAACAATGTGCTCTGAGTACATCTCCCAATGCAAGATCTTGTTCACCTGCCTGCAGCTCAGGAGGCTCATGACTAATTGTTCCAGAACACGGAGACAAGAGGGACTGTCAACTTTTCCATTAGCCCCGTTATTCTGCCCATTTGAAGGGGGCAAGGGGCTGTTTCCTCCAGAATAAAGAATCTGTTTGATAGAGAAATAGGATCTAAATGTGCATCCTGAATAGGTGCCTCATTTATAAATTCATAAATCTTAGCCTGTTTTAAACGTGGTTGTTCAATGACACTAACAGGAGAGTTGAGCTCTTCCTTTCAGACATAGGGTGATTTCAGACGTTACGTGGTGGAATTCACCACAGTGAATCCCACCCAGGGTGCATGGCCCCACCGTGGTCCGCGGTGGGATGCGCGGCCCCAACAGACGTGACAGGGGCGGCACCACCACCCGGGGTCAACCAGCGTGAACACGGACCAGGGGAACCCAACAGACGTGACGCGGTGGCGAGAACCGCGGTGGGAGACCCACAAGGCCCCAGGGTTACGGGGAAGCAAACATGGCCGCCTGAGGGCAAACGAAGCCACAGAGGGCAGAGGGACCCGGCCAGAGATGGGAAACACAAAGGGAGGGGGTGGAGGGAGCAGCAGCGCGAGAAGCGCTCGCCGACAGCAGCCGCACGGAAGGCACGCGTTTCAAGACAAGAAGCGCACACACACAAATGAAGCAGCACACCCACACAACAATGGGGAGCCGAGCAGGGGACCGAGGGAGGCACACACCAGGGGGGACAGGGAACCCCACGATGGGTCGGATGCACGGGAGGTGGGGGGGCGGCGAGGGGAAGGCATGGGCAGCGCAGCAGGAGGGGGAAGGGCAGGAGCCCAGCGTGCAAGGGGAAGGGGGACCCAGCACCCCAAGGAAACATGAGGCAGCACAAAGCACAGGGAAGTGCCACGGGAGTTTATTGAGGACACAGGCGGCACCAGCCAAGTGCAAAGGCATACAGAACGGGAGTGCCAGGGGTTAGGGCGCGAGAGTAGGGGGAGCAGCAGAGGGGTCCGGGGCCCAGTCTGGGAGGGTGGGAACCAGCACAATGGGCCACCCCGGAGGCCACACGGAGGGGCCGGGGCAGCGGTAATGGGTCCCAGGCGAGGGGGCGACAGGCATGCGCCCAGAGGCGGCACCAATAGGCATGGGCGAACAGATCGCGGTTCGTGTTCGGCCGTTCGGTTCGGCCGCGATCGGTTCGTGCATTCGCGTTCGGCCGTTCGGTTCGGCCGCGTTCGGTTCGTGTGTTCGTGTTCGGTTGTTCGGTCGTACCTCGCGTTCGTGTTCGCCCGTTCGGTTCGGCCGTTCGTGTGTCGGCCGTTCGTGTTCGGTTGTTCGGGCAGGTCGTACGTTCGTGTTCGGCCGTTCGGTTCGTTCGCCATCGGGTTGTGCGTTCGTGTTCGGTCGTTCGGTGTTCGGGTGGTTCGCGCGTTCGCGTTCGGCTGTTCGGCCCGAAAAAACCAATGTTTTTTAATATATAATTTTTTAAAAAAATTTTATTGAATTTTTTTATCAAATATTTATATCTCTACACTAATAACTAACTAACTACCTAACTAATAAATGTATTCTAAATGCTATGAATAACTCCAACAAAGCAAACCCTAAAGCTGAATCACAGAAAAAACAGTAAACTCACATCAGTAAACCTTAAACTAAACTACTCAAACAAAAATGTATCGACCTAATCCATCTATCTACCTATGAATTGAATATATGGGATGGGGGTTAGGGGGGCAATCACAAACAAGACAAGGAGGGGTACAAAACTGAAATGAAACCTAAATCAATCTATAAATTAATAATATATACTACTACTCTAATGAATCAAAAAAACAGGGGAAGGGAATGGGGAGGGAATATTCAATGGAGGGGGGAGGGAAGGAGGAAGATTGAAGATTGAACACAGGGAGGGATAAAAAACAAAAAATAACAACTAAATCTATCAAAGCTAATGTAAATAAATGAGAATATGGGGGTAGATGAGATGGGTTGGATGGGTGAATAGGAGGAGGATGGCAATGGATTGGGGAGCTGAAAATGCTGGGTGAGGGAGCCTTCTGAAACGCCTGCTGCTCAAACAAACACTACAGTGACTAGCTCAGAAGGTATTGGGAAGGGGGGCAGAGTTTTGTTTCTTGCTGCGCCCGCCTCAAATCAGCCCCATTGGCTCCGTGCAGCCTAGCCCGTGGCCAATCATAGACTGCCAAGCCAGTGGTCTGAGGCGAAAAGAGATGGTGATTCATCAGGCTGGCTGCTACTCCAAGCCATCCACCCCTGGTGCCTGGAAGTCTGCTCCTAGCTGAGTCAAATGACTTCCCCCTCCCTGCTACATTTGGCCTTCCAGTGACCTGACAGAAGACCATGTTTTAGCCACCCGAACACAACCGAACGCGATTCGAATTGAACGAACTGTTCGGCCATTTCGTAGTTCGGTGTTCGGTTCCGTTCGGTGTGTTCGGCCATTTCGTAGTTCGGTGTTCGGTTCGGTTCGGTGTGTTCGCCATTTCGGTGTTCGGTGTTCGGTGTTCGGTCCGTTCGGTGCGTTCGTGTTCGTGTTCGTGTTCGGTTGTCCGAACAGGCCGAGTTCGGGCCGAACACCGAACTACCGAACCGCGTTCGCCCATCCCTAGGCACCAAGGGGTCCAGCAGTCCAGAGAAGGCAGCAGGTGGTGGTGTGAGCACCCAGGCCACAGGCGGAGTGAAGGGGCTGAGGAGGCAGCTGGCTGTCAGAAGGGCCCAGGGCGCCCTACACCCAGGTGCAGGGGCTTTCATTCAACCTGCTGTACATTCATAGCAATATTCAACCTGCTGTACAAATCGCCCTCACTCACCCATCCTTTGTAATAGGGGAACATCAAAGCATCACAGTTGCCTTCCAAGGCTAGGATAGATAATAGCAAAGGTGTGACATCCTGGGAAATCCAACACACTCAAATGGTATGCCTGCCCATGCCTGCAAGCAGCTGCCTCACGATACCATCGGTCGCCATGGCCTCTGGATTGCCCGCACCCCTCGCCCACCCAAGAGAGGGCACAGGACTCATACTAAGGGTCCATAAACATGAGCTTATTTACTGTAGGATTGGCCCATGGAATATATGAGGGGATGGCGGAACAGGGGACCAGTTCATGAGGGTCATCAGGGCCTCCCCCTCCTGGCTGCAGCTGTCTTTTGCCACTTGGCAGGGGGTCTGGCTGGGGGGAGCATCCTCTCTGTCCTCCTCACCCTGCACTGGATGCCGGGTGCGGCCTGTGGTTCCGGTAAGTGAGCTAGGATGCTCGAACCAGTGGTGGATGGGAGAACAGGTGTAGACAGAGCTGGATTGACCAGTGGGAGGGCGGGGAGGGTGGCGGAGCACAGGGTTAGAAGAACCCGGTTGCTGCTTGGTGGCCAGGGTTGACTGAGGGGGGAAATGCGGGCTGGGCAGATGGGAGCGGGTGGGGGGGGGCTGTCCCTGCTGTGGGAGGCATATGGAGTCCACATCTGGGCGAGCACTGTGGTACTTGTGACACTTATGTGCTTGGTGAGGGAGCACTGAAGACCGAAGGACTCCATCATGGTGCCCCTTGTCTCCACTCTCATCTCTGTCAGCACGGCTCATCCCAGAGGTAGTTCATGTGCCTTTCCTCCCGGTGGTGGTTCCTGCAGGCCTCACTAGTGTAGGCCCTCAGCTGTTCAGAATTCTACTCCAGGGTTCTCCTATGCTGCTTGGCCATCCCCTATATTGCATTCCAGATTAGCAGGGACAGCCTCCCCCCCTCCTTCCTTCTTCTCCTTCTTCCCTGTGGATTCTTATCCTTCCTGTCACCACCCTCCCTGTCCCCCAAGCCCGTAGCCTAGGCTTCAGCTTTGACTCACCCCTTTCTTTTAAACCCTACATTGACTCTGTTGCCAAATCCTGTCACTTTTCCCTCCATAACATTGCTAAGATTAGCCCTTTTCTCTCTGTCTCGTCTGCCCAAACCCTTGTTCAAGCCCTGGTCATCTCTCGCCTAGATAACTGTAACCTCCTTCTCACTGGCCTCCCCGAAGGCCTCTGCTTCTGAAACAAGTCTGTCTGATAGAGCCTGTAGGCAAACGGTCTGTTGTTTAGGTGATGACAAAGAATTCAAAACTATACAAGGAGTAGTGACAAGATTCTGCCATGATTAGGGGATGATAGATGATCTGATTTGTTTCACAAGTGACGTTGTCATAAGCAGTGTGCCATTACATGTTGGACAAAAAGTCATTGCTACTGTTGAGGAAGATAAAACATCAAATGGATTGACGGCAGTCAAGCTGCAGAACTGGCCAGACTCCCAGCTTTATGCCTTGATAGAAATTCAGGAATTTTTTTTCTTGTTTGGGGGGAGGTGTGTGGAGCTGCAAACGCCGATCTAAGTGATCACCAGCCGTTAATACTTAGGTTAAATCAGAGTCTGCAGAAGTTGCCCAGTAGAGAGGATAGTGATAATTCCCATTTAGAATTTTCCCCCCAACGGAAGTGGGGAATTTCCTTGGCCAAAGAATTTGAGGAGATATCACGAAACCAGGATGTTGTATGTCTACAGGCTAATATATTGAGTTTTGAGGGTGAAGGGCTTAGTGTGAATAACTACGATAGGCTGATGACATTGATACAGGACCGTTTATTTAGTTGCAAAGAGAAAAACATGAAGGATCAAACAAGGACATTAGATAAGCCACGGTTTGATCTAGAATGTAGGGCGACTAAAAGTAGGTTAGCCACATTATATGCACTCTACCGCAGGGACCAGGGAAGGGAGCAACTACAAGCTTTTGATGGGCAAAAGAAAATAGATGCTGAATTGATAAAAGAGAAAAAAAGAGCATATTGGAAAGAAGGCTGGAATAAAATCCAGTTAGCAGCTGAAAGAAAAGATTATAGGACCTTCTGGAAATGTATAAATGGTGCACTGGGTAAGATTTCTTCACAATCTGCGTACTTAGTGCCTTCAGAAATGTGGGAACGGTACTTTCAGAGTATTTTTAATATCGTAAAAACCCAGGATAGTCACCAGGATCTAGATTTGACAGATAGCCCCGACTGGCCTAAATTGACCCAAGAGGAACTAGTGAGTCATATAAGTTCAATTAAAAGTAATAAAGCCCCAGGCGTAGATTGCATTCAGATAGAATGCATAAGATCTAATTTAGATTGGTGGGTGCCAATGTTAGTGGCCCTATTCAACTCAATTAACGCAACAGGGAAAATGCCAGCAACTCGGGGAACAGCAGTTGTGATACCTGTATTTAAAAAAGGTGGCGTTCGGACCCCTCAAATTACAGGCCAATAAGTTTAATTAGCGTAGTTAGTAAACTCTATGCTAAAGTCCTATTGGAAAAACTTACTAAATAGATAGTGGACAATCAAATCCTATACCCGGAACAAGCAGGATTTCAACGGCACCGATCAACAGTGGAACACTGTATTATGTTGTTCCACTTAATTGAAAAATATAAGGCCAAAAACTAGCAGTTTTACGTAGCCTTTTTGGATCTGCGTACTGCTTTTGACGCAGTTAATTGACACTTATTATGGGAAAAATTAAGAGAGACCTCTATGGATCGTAGACTGTTAAATCTTCTACAAATAATACACCTGTCAGGAAACACCCCCATAGACCGGCGCCGCGCAGGGTTCTAGGTACCCCGGCGCAACCCCACAGCCCTGACAGACAGCCGGCCCCAGCCAGGGCCCCCGCAGCCATTCCGAGGGGGATCAAACCAAAGGAGCCCCCGGCTGCCCCAGGGAAGTCCCCGACTACCAGCGCCATGCAGCTCCAGACTTCCGGCACCACGCCGCTCCCCGCAGCTGCCGGGGATACCAGGGGCGGGGCCCAGGACACCACATTGCCAAAGGTAGCCACGCCCCCCACAGTACGCCGCTCAGCGCGGCTGCAACAACGCCCCCAGCTCCCAGGATAAAAGACCAGCAGGAGCCTTACTATGCTGCTGGTGATCGTGAGACTGGCCCCCATTGCCTGTAGCTCGTGCGTCTTGAAGTTGTCTGGTTGAGAGTGAGAGTGAACGGAGTGTGTCCCTGTGTGCGTGGGTGAGTGACTGAGTAGCATCCGTTCCGGAGGTAAGCTTGTTGTCCTTGGGGCGTGTGAGGGGGGGCGGGGAGCACTATAACCTGGGCCCTCCACTGGAGTGGAAGTCCTGTCCCCTTCCTCCCTTCCCCTGGGGTTCCTCACCCCCATCCCTACACGGTCCTCACTTTCCTCCTCCCCAGTATCCTGATCCCGTGTGTGTGTGGCTTAGCATAAGCAGCAAACAGGGCGTGCGATTCCCCAGATGCCCTGTGATGAGACAGGCTAGGGACTAATCATCCTGATAGCCCTATCCCAGCACGCCGCCCAGCATGCCGCCATAGCAACAGCAGGGCTCATCCCCTGCAGGTGAGCGAGGCTCCACCCCCTGGGAGGGCTCAGCCCAAGCCACAGGCCAAAGCTGCCCGCCCGCCCCCAGAAGCCCCGCCCGCCCCCTGAAGCCCCCAGAAGCCATTGCGGCAGGGCTCCACCCCCAGCCAGAAGCCCCCAGCACGCCGCCATAGCAACAGCAGGGCTCATCCCCTGCAGGTGAGCGAGGCTCCACCCCCTGGGAGGGCTCAGCCCAAGCCACAGGCCAAAGCTGCCCGCCC
>QEPC01009250.1:4657396-4699413 GCA_003113815.1 Sphenodon punctatus
AGTCCTTGGCCCGCTGGTCGGTGGAGCTTGGGGCGGCAGGAAGGCCAAGCCCCAGGAGAGTCGTGGTGTCCTCGAGCGATGACAGCCGAGGATGCTGGGAACGTATGCAGACGAGCTGCAACCTCACTAGTCCTTGGCCCGCTGGTTGGTGGAGCTTGGGGCGGCAGGAAGGCCAATCCCCAGGAGAGTCGTGGTGGTCCTCGAGCGATGACAGCCGAAGATGCTGGGAGCGTATGCAGATGAGCTGCAACCTCACCAGTCCTTGGCCCGCTGGTCGGTGGAGCTTGGGGCGGCCGGAAGGCCAAGCCCCAGGAGAGTCGTGGTGTCCTCGAGCGATGACTGTGGTTGGGTGTGATCTCGTAACGTCTGAAAATACCCATTGTGATCCCAAAGGGAAAGGTCTCTGTTGGAACGGGTGTGGTATGGAGGGAGATTACAGGCACTGTTGGTGGGATTGTTGGAAAGTACAAGCTTTATGGGTTAAGGTATGGCAAACAGCGAACAAAGTGGTGGGCACTGTGATACCTTATAAACCAGAGATAGCCCTACTGGGTCTGTACCCAGAAACAAAAAGCATGCAGATGTGTCAAGAATCTTGCAAAGTTTTATTTCTCGTAGCATTAAACATCATAGCCAGACATTGGAGATCTGAAGAGGAACTTTCATATGATGAATGGACAAATAGGATCTGGCTCATGTTCACCATGGAAAAACTGCATGCAGGTCTGCAGAATAAATTACCTGCTTTCAAGGAAATATAGGGTATTTTCAGACATTACGAGATCACGCTTGTTGACCGTGGTTCACTGTGGTTGACTGTGATCTCGTAACGTCTGAAAATATCCAATATCTCAGTCTTGGGCTTCCCCACCAGTTTGCAGACAAATTAAGAGAAATTTCACTAGGAGACAAGTTAATGGATAAATCATCCATTTTATTATATGTTACTAATTGTAAAACGAGATCATAAATGTGCAATACTGCAAGATATAAATGGTAAAGAGCAAAGACAAAAAGAAAAAGGAATCTTACAAAACGATGCCTATAAAACCACCTTTCTATGTATCTAGGAGTGCTAATATTGGGTTTGATGTCAAACGTTACCCTTCTTTCTCTTCTTTGCATTTTAAGAGAAAATAAGAAGATTTTCCCATCCATCCAACACCAGCTCTCTATGGTTGAGTTAAATTGAATGGAGTTGAATTGAGAATGTGGTGTCTGGAAGCCAGGGTAGGATGGAAAGGACAGAAAGGGAAGAGAAAGAAAAGCTCAACTTCTTCCTACCCGGCGTGCTGTTTTAAGGGTTCCTAACTACCACCCTGGAAACTATTCTAGCCAATTAAACTAGAAATGAATATTAACCAGATAGTAGTAACTTCCAATAATATACCAAAATCGATTTTCAGCATGACTGACGTATGCATTAAATGAGTCTAACCTTGTTGATTTCTTGTGGGTTGAACCTTTAGGTTGAATTTGACTTAATTTTAGAACCTAAAACTGTGCTCTACCCAAGCTCATCCTACCCTTCGTCTTGCCCTTCCCCACTGTCCTCTCTCTCGTCTCTTCCTTATTTCACATCTGTATTAACTCCTCTCTTCAGATGCTAAATAAAATGATGTCTTCAGTTCTTTGCTAAAGGTCTAAAGTTTAGCTAGCTATCTTGGTTCAAGTTCAACCCTGAAGTAAAGCAGTCTCCAAAGCCACGAATTATCAAATACTAAAGACTCTAATCTGATGTTGTAAAAGCAATACCAAATCCATAAAGCTTAATTTATTAATCTATTCATCCTATGCAGTTAATCTGAGTACTGATTTTATTCATCTATTTTCTAAGTAAATCTATCAGTGCTTAATAAAGGAAAAATGTGTATTCATGAGTAAATGGGGTGGGTGGGAGCTTTGAGGGGAGTGAGTGTTTTATTGTATTAATGTTATTGTTTTTATGGATTGTAAAATGACCAGAACCTTTGTGGGAAGGGCAGCATATAAAGTAGAAAAACAAATGAATAAATGAGTAAATGAATAATATATTGTGACATGGACTCCCAAGGCTATGGCCATTATACTAAAGGCCTGTAAACTTGGGCAACCCCATTGGTGGGTGCTCCGTCTCCATCCCCGGGGGCTTTGCGGGCGCTGGTCTCCACTCTCCCTGCTGGGTTCCCAGGTGGGGCCAATGGGTGCTTGGATTTCATGTGTGTTCCTTTAAGGGCCGGGGTGGGGAATCAGGGGCCAAGATGGCTGTGCTTGCTCTGGGAGCTGCTCTGGCTGTTTCATGCTGACATGGGCATCTAGGATCCGGGCAGGGTCATGTGTGGGCGGAGCTCAAAGTGACTGTTCAGACAGATAGCAGCTCTATGGGTGTTTTTACACACGCGTTTCTCCTGCATGTTTGCTGTTACATCCTGAACGCTCTGTGTGTCTAAATTACTCACCCAGATCTTAAACATCTGGCTCTTTGAACTTCTGCATAGAACGTCTCCCAGAACTTTTGTGTGTAAAAAATTATCCTGGTAAACTGCTTTGCTCCAGGCAGTTGTGGTCACTTGGTTTCCATGGCAGCCCCTCATGTCTACAGCTGCGGCTACTTTAGGCTGCCTCAGGGCAGTGTGTGTGTGAAGAGTACATCCAGGAACTTACTTGTGAACCCAGAAGATTAAAAGACCAGTACTTTAAGGTGTGTGTAAAGAAGCCCATTGTTTACCCATTGCTCTGCATTTGGCTGGCTTGTTGAATGAATGAATGAATGAATTGTTTTATTAAAGTGTGGCCACTGGCCATTGCAAAACAGCTTGTACAGAACAGAGAAATGGTTCAAAGTACAAGCTTGAATTAAAAATTAAAAGAGAGGGATGCTGGAAACAGCATCCTTCCACTTAAAACCTCATAAGGATGTACACACAGGATACAGCATAACACAAAAATGCTTAAAAAGAACACCCCTTCATGGGATGAAGGACATAATGCAAAGGAGCCCAGAACCCAGCCCTCCCCCCGCGGAAGATTTTAACATACGAGAGAGGCCACAGTCGGGAAGAGAAAAGAAAAAACCCTCGGCAAAAATTGCAACATATTCAACTTGAAAAGACGGGTTAACAGACCAGGATTGGGCACCAGTAATAGTTGGCATAAAGCCACAAGAAATAACAGAGAACTAGCCTGAGTTCTATTCAGGTGCCTAGACATAGTGGCCTACATCATGTTAATTCTTAAAGTATAACCTGGAGCCCGGGAGCACAGGTATGGGGTTCAACCACAATCCTCAATGGAGATACGTGCAATGGGCCTATAGGTCATGAAGTTTTGCCGCGAACTGACCAATTGGGACAGAAAACTCGCCATGATCTTAATGGTCCGAGTATCAGCGCTGTTTAGCAGCAGGGTCAACCGAGCTTCCTGAGATCTCCCCGGACAACTGGCCAGACTAGGGGACAGTAACGGGTCCCTCGCAGTGTCACAGGTGTGACAATAAAGGATCACATGCGCTGGAGTTTCAATGGCCATGTTGTCGAAAGAAAAGGAGTCCCTCGGGTTCTTCCTTCAAGTACCTGGGAGGGCAGAGCATTCACCCTAGCCCGAAAAATTAGCCGTATTGCCCGGGAAGATATAGGCGCGCTGAGGTAGACTGCCATCTGGCCCCGAGGGGGCACCCAATCTTGGGAAGCCCTCACAAGAGGTGATTCGCCCACTTTCCCAAGCTCGCCCTGCCGGTGTATATCATCTGCTCTGGCGCAAGCGGCTGGCTTGTTCTACAGGAGGCGATGCCGTGCGCGCCTGGCGCACCATCGGGGAGGCGTTCTTCAGCCAGACAGGTAACGCGGGTTTGCGTGGGCAACCGTGGAGCTGCTGTCTATCTGTCACCCAATTGAGATCCAGCCCCCGAGCTGCTTCCTGCAGTGCGTCCTTCCACCACAGCAACCCGCCCGCTTCTCCTGCGCCGCTGGCCGGCTGCAGCGGGCGAGGTCTACCGCAAGGGCGTGCTAGAGAGAGCGAGCCCGGCGCAGGGATGCGCCTTTGCGCAGTGCATTGGGAAAGGAAGTGGAGAGGGGCTTGCCGAGGCTGGGAGGCGGGCTCTCCCAGGCTGGGACGCTTCTGCTGGCTGGGGGAGGAGGCTCGCCAGCGATACAAAGGGCTTTCAGGAGGAAGAATGAAAAGGCGCCGCGGCCAGGGTTTTGCTCTCCGACGCGCATGTCTGGCGTCTGGCCGGGTCCCAGCTGTGCTTTCCCCGCAGTGCTCTGCGCTGGGCGCGCCGGTGCGCTCCCCACACCTGGCCACGGTTTCATTCAATGCCCCCCCCCCCTCTTAACTCGGATTTTAGCAGAGCGAGCCCTGATTCCCGGCCGGGTAGATCCGAGGGGGATGCCGGTGGCTGGTGAAGATCGCCCTCGGGGTGGCAGCGCGATCCCGAGAGTCATTCATCGCCTGGGTTATTTATGGGAAGGGGGGCCCGACAGTTCTTAGGCAGCGACGCGTTTCTCTTTGTGTGGCCGGGAAGGGAGCCCGCTGGCGGGGTGGTTAACGGGGCAGCAAAGGCAATCCGTGTGAGTGAGCGAGAGCCTCTCGGGGTTATTCCGGGTGGGAACTTGCCGAGCCGTGTGTGGAGCTCCTGCGGGCCGGGGGGAGGGCAGATAAGAGAGCCGCGGCTGCCTGAAACCTTTCCAGGAGGAGCCGCTTTGGTACAGCCTAGGGGGGCCGGAGAAGGAGGGGGCGTGGACCAGGCAGCAGCAAGGAGAGAGAGAGGGAACTCGTTTCTGAGCCGGGGGCTTCGGAGTCGAGGGGGAGGGGTGGCCATTTGTTTCCCTCCGGGAGAGCCCGCCCGCCCCAACGAGTGGGATAGAGGCAGGGCAGCCAGGATGGAAAGCTACCCGGACTTGGTGCAGTGAGAGCTCCCGGTGTGTGGATCTGGATTGTACGCGCGCCTGGCTGGCTGGCTGGGGGGTGGGGGGGAGAGAGGAGCATCGTCTGGAGGGGGGAAGCACAGGACCAAATGACTGGGCGGAGGAAGGGAGGTAGCACCAGCCGCTGCCATCCTGCTGCTCCAGCCGGGGTAGGGGGAGCCCCGCGACGGCCAGATCCTACCCCCGCCGGCTGGGCTAGTCTGATCATGCAAGGAGCCAGCCAGCCTCGGAAGGGGTCCCTTCTCTCCAGCAGCCCCAGGGGGGCCCATTAGCAGCCTCCGTTCCCTGCAGGATCGGAGGGACAGGAGCCGCAGGGTGGGTGTTATGTGGGGGTCGCCCCGGCTCCAGTTCCCTCAGCTATTGGAGGGGGCCCCGGGACTGATGAGAGACTGCAGCCCAACCCGGACTCAGAAGAGCTGCAGCAGCAGCCGGAGGAGGAGGATGGCCGGGCTGATGTACAAATGTCCCCGGACCCGGCTGCCAGTGGGGGCCAGTGCCTTGTGCGTCTTTGTCCTCTGCTGGCTTTACATCTTCCCGGTCTACCGGCTGCCCGACGAGAAGGCGATTGTCCAGGGGGTCCTGATGCAGCAGGGCAAGGCTTGGAGGAGGAACCAGACCGCAGTCACCGTCTTCAGGTACCAGCTTCTTCTCTCTCGCTCCCTCCCTCCCTAGGCAGCCCAAGGGCAGCCAGGACATCCAGGACACAGCCGGGCCGGGCGACAGTGCTTCCCTCCACGGGAAAATGCATCCTTCCTAGTTCAAAGTATCCGTTGCCCTTCCCCAAATAGATGCCATTTGGCAGGAAAACTTTCTTGGTGCCCTGGGCTCTCTCTGATACCTCTTGGCCATGGGATCCAAGGCGGGGATTGAGGAGAAGAAGGGGGCAAATAGAGATGGGGGTTGAGATTAGCGGGGGGGGGGGGCTCCTTAGGCAACCCGGCAGAGTCACATCTACGCTGCAGTCTGGTCTGGATACAGGGATGCTTATTTCACAGTTGTAAATTACAGTAGGCTGGACAAGTTGTCACATCTGTGCTGCAGTCTGGTCGACACAGGGATGATTATTTCACAGATGTAAATGATATTAGGCTGGACAAGTGGGTATAGCGAAGAAAGAGAGCTTCCTGTTACACACACACATACTTTGCCTGGTGATCACAAATATTGCAGTAGGTCTTTCAAAGACATGGATGGGAGGCTTTGAATGGATGCAGTGGGAGATGTAAGGCACAGTTTTGGGATGCCCTCTTTGATCCTTGACTACTTGTGCTTTAATATGCAAGCCATGTGGAGACACTCCATCTCTGTTTTGGATGTGTCAGAGCCAGCCAACTGTGGATCTCCTTCCCCCCCCCAACCCCCCCTCTCAGGAAAGTGTCCATTTCACCTTCTCCAGCTGCAAAGGGGGGGGGGGGAAATGTGTGTGTCACATAGGTCTCTAAGGAATCAGACTCCTGCTGCCTAGGGAGATTTTCGGCTGTAGTGGGATGTTGTGATATCTTGAAAACTGTTATCCTCCCTCTCCCACAAACACTCTCTTTGGAAAACAGAGTAGGAGTAAATGGTCACTTTTCACAATGGAGCGAGGTAAATAGTAGTGTCCCAGGGATCTGTACTGGGACCGGTGTTGTTTAATGTATTCATTAATGATTTGGAAAAAGGAGTAAAAAGTGATGTGATCAGATCTACAGATGATACAGTTATTCAAGGTAGTTAAAACCCAAGCAGACTGAAGAATTGCAGGAGGATCTCGTGAGACTGGATAACTAAGCATCAAAATGGCACATGAAATTTGATGTTGACAAGTGAGAAATGATGCACATATGGAAAAATGATTAAAAATATAAGTACACAAAGCTCGGTTCTAAATTTGGAGTTACCACTCAGGAGAAGGAACTTGAAGTCGTTGTGGACAATACACTGAAATCAGCTCAGCTTAGTGGGTGGCGGCGATCAATAAAACAAACAGAATGTTAGGAATTATTTCTAAAGGGATAGAGAATAACTGAATCATAATGCCACTATATACATGCATAGTGCAACCACACCTTGAATATTGTGTGCAGTTCTGGTTGCTCCGTTTCAAAAAAGACATAGTAGAACTAGCAAAGGTACAGAGAAGGGCAACAAAAATGATCAAGGGTATGGAACGGCTCCTGTATCGAGAGAGGTTTGATAGGCTAAGGCTCTTCAGCTTGGATGATTGAGAGGGGATATGACAGAAGTTTATCAAATCATGCGTGGTGTGGAATGAGCTAATAGGGAGCAGCTATTTACCCTCTCAAACAGTACTAGAACGAGGGGATGCCCCATGAAACTAACAAGTAGCAGATTTGCAATAAATACAAGAAATTCATTTTTCAATCAACGCACAATTAACGTGTGGAATTTGTTGCCAGAAGATGTGGTGAAGGCCAGTAGCATGGTTGGGTTTAAAAAAGGATTGGATATGTTCTTGAAGGGTAGCCCCTTGCTATTGGGAGCTGGCAGTGATCAACAAGGAATGGGTCATCCCATTGTGATCAGTTCGGTACTTGTCCAAGCGAATGAGTTTGGCCACTGTCCAACCCAGTATGGTCCGACCTAGTGTAGCCCTACTTATGTTATTAATATCTGGCTTTCTTCCTTTTCCTCTTAGTAACAAATGGTTAGAAGGCTAGCAAGAACAGTAGCAGAGGGCCTTGATTCTTTAGTGAGCATAGGCATCTCCTGTTTGAACTCCAGAGGGCAAATGAATGCCCTGTGTCTCTGATTTGTTTCATTATTTTATACCCTTGGATATTTGCAGAAGCAACTTAGCTTTCCAAAATCTGGCACTAGGGCTTGCTTGGTTGTATTGACCACTTAAGGAGTAACCAAAAATATACGCAGTGGGTATGTCATTCTCAATAATCTCAGATTCATCACTGCCCACTTAAAGTTTCCAAGGGAATAGAGCAAATTGTAGGCGATAACAAGGCACTATATTTTTTAAAAAAATCTCGTCTCGCTGTCTCGGAGTGAAACAAGCTCCTCCTTTATCTAGTGGAGAGCCAGCAGGAACTGCCAAGCAGCTGGTCAAAAAAGAATCCTTGTCATATGTTATTGAGGGGGAAATGAAATAGAAAATGTACCAGCTTGGTGGAAAAAAACAACTCGGGCAAGTCTTTTTAGATGCAGATTGATCTTAGTGCCCTCTTTTTACAGACTCCGTTAAGCAGTGTTTCAGTGACTCCAATTTTATTTTGACTACCTAATGTGGGAAGCAAGTTTGTGTTATGACTTTATATATATATATAATATAATGTTGGTTGCTTTTATTATATATATTATAAATTCTCACTGGAAATGATAAACGCTGAGAGAATTGAGCAACTGTGTCTCAGAAAATGAAACTGATGCTGCAACTTTAATTAATAAAGTTGCAAACTGATGCTACAACTTTAATTAATACAACTTAGTTTTTATAGCCTTATCTCCCAAACTCTTTACAAACATCAGACTTTTTGTGTGTGCCTCCTCTGTTATCCCGTTTCCCACAAAGCCTTCCCTTTAGTAATTATCATAACTAGTATTCTTCCAGGGAGCCACCGCCTTTAGAGCAAAGGTTCTCAAACCATGCCCAGGTCGAGAGAGGGCCACAATTTGCATTGATAATCTATACATGTTGTAGCTTTTTCTCATTATCTGGGGGGAGCGGGTGTCACAGAATTCTCTTTAACTCTTAAAATGGGGTCACACAAGTAAAGTGTTCAGGAATACCTGGGATGTCAAGGGTGTGATCCAAAAGCTGTTGAGGTCAACAGGGGAGTTTCTGTTAAGTTCAATGTGGCTTGCATCAAGCTTCAGATTTGAAGGAGGGGAACAAGGATCTACTTTATTAAAGGGGAAATTCTCACTGAAAATGATAAACGCTGAGAGAATTGAGTGGCTGTGCCTCAGAAAATGAAACTCTGAACTTCCCCGCTTTTATTAACTTTGGTGGCAGGCTATCATGTTAAATGCAAGACAAGTAATATTGTCTATATAGGGAAGCTATTAACTAGAAGAAAGAGGCCTTTGTCCATATGGAAACTCAAGAACCTACCAGTTTTCAGAGGAAAGTGGGCTAAGAGTTTTCATATAAATTCTGAGCAGTTCTCAGTTGAGGCTACGACTTGTCTCTTGTGCTGTGAGTGCACAGTTAGGTAATCATTTATTATTATTTTTTTGGGAAAGTTTTATGCACTGACTTTGAGTGGAGACTGACTCGTTCCATGGCCAATAATGACATTTTATTATGACCTCTTCAATAATGCCCCTAATGTAGTAATCATCGGACTCTTTCTAACGCAGTCTGATGATTACCCAGTTCTATTGCAAGTTCATAGTTACAAACACTTTGGCTGCTTTTAGACAAGACAACTTTTGCGCATGATTGGTGAAAAACTCGCGTGTTTGAATGCTCGTTTAAACACCTAAACCGTTTTAAATGCACATTTGCCATGATCGCGTAAAAGCCAAAACTGTTCTGAATGTGGTTTTGTCTGATTCCAAACTGGTTTTGAGCCCCTGATCGGGGGATGCCAAAACTGGTTTGAAAAAAATGCGCATTATTTAAATCTGCATTTACAAAACCACATTAAAAGTGTCTCGTCTAAAAGTGCCCTTTGGGTTCACACATGGGAAGGGAGGCAGCTGCAACCTGTGTTTGATTTGTGGAGTCCCTCCCGATGCCGCTGCATCCCCCATGGGCAGCATTGGGAGCCCTTCAAATGGGCAGCCTCTTGCCTATGGTTCATGGGCTTGTGCCAATCACCCCAGATGGCGCTAACACACTCCTCCCCCGGAGGCTCAGGGACAGTAAGATTAGAATACTGCTCCCCCGCCCCAGCTGTCAGGCGGCCCCCAGGGACAGTGCAGTCACTTGCACTCCTTTCCCTTGCCCCCCGCAGGCTGTAAGCTGAGAGGCAGGCTAGTACTGGGTCCGATGAAAAGGAGGGAGGATCACGGGCCATGGAAGGCATGACACCACTCTCCATGCCTGGTGGGAAAGGAGAGGAGTGGGGATCAAAGCCAGTGCAGCCCCCGCCCTGACGAGCTGCGTGGATCCCGTGATCCCCTTGGTCCTTTTCCTGAATGGAAAGGGGATTGCAGGACCTGCATGCTGGCTTTAGTCCATGCTCCTCTTCTTTCCTGCAAGGAGAGGAGAGCAGTGAGCATGGGACGGGGGGAAGCCTTCCCTGGCTATGAGCCCTCTTTACATCAGAGCTACCTTGCTCAGCTGACAGCTGGCTGCGAGAAGGGAGCACAGATCGCGCCTCTAAGAGCCTCTGGGGACTTCTGCGCTCCCCTGTCCCAGCCAGCTGTCAGCCGAGAGAGGTGTGCTAGCTGCGCCTCTACGGTACTAGCAGCGTCGGGCTGCGGGGGAACCTAGCAAACGAGACCTGGTCCAGTGGGCTCCCGTCGCCCTAGTTGGCACAGCATGCTCTCCCTTCCTGGGCGTGATGCTATGCGGCGCTGCTTTGGGGCAAACATCTGGCAGGCACCATTCAGACAGGCAGGTACATCTGGGACAAAGAGGGGTATTGGAGGGGCAACATCTTGTGTGATTACAGCCACTCTTCCTCATCCCCACCCCTGCGCACACTCACTCGCACATTCATTTTGTTATAGTTAAAAGAAGAAGTTCGCACATGCATTTTGTGTGTGTGGGGGTAAAAAACCAGTCTCCAAAATACTAGGACCAGGGAGAAATGCAACACAAACTTGATCAGAATTCCACGTTTTAAGATGAGCTAATCCATGGGGCTTTAATAATAAACGACGCCGCTGCCTTAACTGCAGTTACCAGATTGTGATATTCTTAGTCACCTTGACTCCCCCAGTATTCCCAGCGAGTTGAAGATTCTGTGTTCGGAGAGAGGCTATCACAAATCTGTCCCTAAGTGATTCATTATTAATAATCCATTTTCTTTCCAATTAATTGAGAGATGGCATAAACCAGTTTGTCTCAAACTTTTTAAAACTGTGCCCTCCCCGCACCCTTCTGTTTCTCTGTGCTAGTTTAAGCCCTTCGGTCACAATCCCCCCCCTCCCCTTGTTCCCTCCATCCTTCCCCCACCTTCAAACTCTACTCTTGCTCCCCCTCCCCCCTTGTTACCCCATTTTTTGGAGAGCCCGTCCCCTTGGCTGAGTCGGAGTGCAGCTAGATGTTTGCCAGCTGTGGTTCTTCTCGTGTCCCCCGAATACTTTCAATACCCCATAGCTTGAGAACCACCGGTATGAGTCAAGAGTGGGGAACCCCTGGTCTGTCATATTTGGCACGCCCACTTGCATCTGTGTGTAAGGACACGGCTTGATGGGCATCCAGTTGCTTTCTTGGGTGGGGGAAGCCAGGAGGCTTCTGAGTGGACAGCGAAGCCATTTATTTCTATCAGGGGAGTGGGGAGCATAAGAATCAATGAGACGGTGTAGTGGCAAGGCAAGATGGACGTTTACAATGACTGGTGCTACCGTGGTGGAGCTGGGTTGGGCGCTCCATGGGGCAGCGGGTTGGTAAGGATGAGGGTGGAGGAGGGGGAGGAACCTCTGGCACATCTGCCAAGCCCCACCCACTTGCAGAATACTTTGGCCAGCCTGCCAGCTGCTACTTCCCCCGTCCCCAGTGTGCCCTGTCCCAGCGTGCATAAAGGAGAAGGACCTTTGCTCCAGGCATAAAATAATCAGCAATAAAAATGTCTAAGTGTAAGTTCTGACGACTGTGTAAGATCTGGCTGTTCCACCAGGCTTTTGGAGAGGGAGACGGGTGACGGATTGGGAGTGGGGTCTTAGCTCCACTATTGCGTTTATTTTATATTGCTGACTTTTATATCTCTATTTATATTTATTTAAATTTTTTATATGTATACTATATTTTATGTTTGAATGCATTGTGAGCCGCCCCGAGTTGCTAATAGCAGGAGGGTGCAGGATAAGAAATGCTACAAAATAAATAAATAAAATTATAGAGCCACGGTATTGGCTCTATAGTTAAGGCAGTTGCAGGCATTCATTGAACAGCGCGTATGCTGTTCAAGGGAGTCTGTGGAGCAAACACTTGCGGTTGGCGACCAAACGTATTCATCAGAGTTCTAGATTTACCTCCCCTTGTACAGTTGATGTAACAGCTTTTTCAATACAAGGGGAGTGTCTAGTACACGCCGGTGGTTTTGTATGCAGTAAAAAAATTAGGAAAAAAATGTTAGATTGTGGTCCCCCTTTAAGGGGAAAACCCCCCAAAATCGAAAGCAGCAGCGGCCGGCAATGCGGTGGGTGATTTAAAGGGCGCCAGAAGAGGCGCGGCATCCCTGGCTGCAGCTGGGAGACACTGAAGCAGTGAGTAGGGACCTCGCACACCGCCTCCTCACCTGCAAACACCAGCCTGTCTGCCTGAGGGCCCTCATGGCAACAGCTTGGGCGGGGAAGAAGGGGAGGACCTACCACCCCCACCCACCTTCACTGGCTGCTTCGCACAGGCTGTTGCTCCCCTGGTTGCCTCTTGCTACCTAGATTGCTTGTCGGCAAAAGCTTGGATGAAGTGGAGGACCTACCGTCCCCACCCGCTCTTGCTGGCTGCTCTGAGCAGGCTGTTGCTGCCTCTTGCTGCCTGGGTTGCTCGTCGGCAACAGCTTGGGTGAGGTGGAGAACCTACCACCCCGCCCGCCCTTGCTGGCTGCTCCGAGTGGGCTGTTGCTCCCCTAGCCGCGGCTGCCACTTGCTGCCTGGGTTGCTCATCGGCAACAGCTTGGGTGAGGTGCAGGACCTACCGCCCCCACCCGCCCTTGCTGGCTGCTCTGAGTGGGCTGTTGCCCCAGCTGCCTCTTGCTGCCTGGGTTGCTCATTGGCAACAGCTTAGGTGTGGTGGTGGTGGTGGGAGGACCTACCACCCCCGCCCACCCTCGCTGACTGCTCCATGCAGGATGTTGCTCCCCGGGCCCCGACTGCCTCTTGCTGCCTGTGTTGCTCATTGGCAAGAAGGCTCTCTAGAAGGCTTGATCCAATGCAAGTCAATTGGTGCACATGGACATTGAAAATGTTTTGGGTAAAAAATGTTGTAGGCAGATACGCTGCAAAAATGGCTGTTCTCCAGTGGGACAGATCCCAGCGTGGAGCACTGGGGCCAGTGGGAGGGATCCTGGTAGATCGCTGGAGTTTGACACCTGGATCCAGTGGATCATGTACATAAGTCTGGCCACTCCTGGTTTAGGGAACTCCCTTGTTTTAGGAGGGGCAGTGTTAGATCTGAACGGAACTAGGAGCCTAGCTCCTTTATGAGGAGGGGGCCTAGGTTTGCACCTGGGTTGGGAGAGGTAGCGTTAGGTCTGAATGGAATTAGGAGGGGCTTATGTATGTATCTGGGCTGGGAGGTTTGTTTTCGGGTCAGGAGTAGACAGGCCGGATGGATCCAACAATCATCTTTGTTATTTTTTGCACTTCCGAGTTGATGAAAATGCCAAATGATTTCCCAACAAATGGCTGAGTGTTCCTGAATCACTGCAAAAGTGATTAATGGGACATTTTAGATTAAAAAACAACAACGGCATTTACCCTGTATTTCTCTGTGTGAGGATTGCTGGCTTTGTCACAATTGGATCCGCGCCACTAAGGAGTAGTTTAGGTTTTGAAGTCGGAGCCTTATTCTATATTTCTAATTCAGGCAAATCTTCTTTTGAAGTCAATGGGAATTTAGTAGGGCTGCCAGCTATTAATTTTTATAGTCAATTAATGGCATTGCTTTTAACCAGTTAATTGATTAAGTACTAATACCACAAAAATGGAATACAGCTGCATACAATTAATTTAATTGATTTAAAAAAAAAAATTGGCTGCTGAGGTTAGGGCTGGGTCATGAGTGGCCAACAGGATGAAGTCTAGGCAGAGTTGAGTCCAGACAAGAGTTAGCAACCAGAGTAGTGGCCAAACTAAGATGTGATGTTGAGGCACAAGCCAATGAGCCAGAAAGTGGGAATTGATCTGAGCTGGTGGCTAAATGAAGGGGCAGTGGGCCAGATATAGGGTCCAAAACAGGGGCGCAGTGTCCATTGAAGGATATTATTATTATTATTATTAAACATTTATAAAGCGCCAGTAACAACCTGGCGCTGTACAGAACATATAATCAGCTGCGGTCCCTACCTGTGGCTTACAATCTAAAAGACAAGGAGGGGGAGACAAGGAGAGGGGACAGCGGGAGAGACATGGGAGAAGACAAACAAACATTCAGGCGGATGCGAAGTCTCAGGTGCGTGTACTTGGCTTGGTTACAAGGTGGTCGGTAGCAGCAGTCAGCAGAGGAGGGCTGACAGTAAGAGCAAGGGGAAAGACTAGAGGGCATTGGGAAAGGCAGCATGGAAAAGGTGGGTCTTGAGGAGGGATTTGAAGGAGCGGAGGGAGGAGGCGAGGCGGACGTCGGCAGGGAGGGAGTTCCAGGCATGCGGGGCAGCGAGGGAGAAGGGACGAAGGCGGTTGGGCGAGCAGGAGAAGCGAGGGAGAGCGAGGGAGGGGACAGCGGAAGAGCGGAGAGCGCGCGCAGGAGCGCGTAGGGCGATTAGGTCCGAGAGGTAAGGGGGAGCTTGGTCATGGAGCGATTTGAACGTGAAAACCAGGAGTTTGAACAGGATACGTTCAGGAAGGGGGAGCCAGTGAAGGGAGAGGAGGAGAGGCGTCACATGGTCGAAGCGACGGGCAGAGTGAATGACCTTGGCGGCAGAGTTTTGGATCGCCACAAGGGGGGACAGGTGGGAGCGAGGGAGGCCAGCAAGGAGGAGGTTGCAGTAGTCGAGGCGAGAGATAACCATGGCATGAACAAGGATTTTGGCCGAGGAGACAGATAGAAAGGGGCGAATGCGGGCAATGTTGAGGAGAGCGAATCGGCAGGATTTGGCCACAGAGTCAATGTAAGGTTTAAAGGAGAGGTGCGTGTCAAAAATGAAGCCCAAGCTGCGGGCACGGAGAACAGGACGGATGGTGACCCCATCAATGCAGACGGTCAGGTCAGAGGGAGAGGAGGGGGAGGGAGGAAAAATGAGGAGTTCAGTCTTGGCCATGTTCAGTTTGAGTTGGCGTCGGGACATCCAGGCGGAGATATCAGAGAGGCAGTCGACGAGGCGTGAGCGGACAGAGGAGGAGAGAGAGGGGGTAGAGAGATAGAGTTGGGTGTCATCAGCATAGAGATGGTATTGGAACCCGTGGGAGGCAATAATTTCACCAAGGGACCGGGTGTAGATAGAGAAGAGGAGAGGGCCAAGGACAGAACCTTGGGGAACCCCAACCGAGAGGGGAAGGGAGGGGGAGGTCGACTCGGGGAGGGAGACATTAAAGGAGCGGTCAGAGAGGTAGGAGGAGAACCAGTCAAAGACAGAGCCACGGAAGCCCAAAGAGTAAAGGGAGTCCAAGAGGAGCGAGTGGTCGACAGTGTCAAAGGCGGCAGAGAGGTCAAGGAGGACAAGAACGGAGTAGTGGCGCTTCGATTTAGCGACAAGTAGATCATTGGTGATCTTGGCCAGGGCAGTTTCAGTAGAGTGGAGGGGGCGGAAGCCGGACTGGAGAGGGTCGAGGGAGGAGTTGGCAGAGAGGAGGTTCAGGCAGCGGGAGTAGACGACACGTTCCAGGAGCTTCGAAGCAAAGGGAAGGAGGGAGACCGGCCGGTAACTAGAGGGATCGAAAGGGTCCAGGGTAGGCTTTTTGAGGATGGGGGAGACAGTGGCATGTTTGAAGGCAGAGGGGAAGGAGCCTGTGGAAAGGGAGAGATTGACAACATGCAGAAGGGGGGGAGCGACAGTGGGAGCAATAGAGGTCAGGAGGCGGGAGGGGATCGGGTCAAGGGGGCAGGTGGAGGGGTTGGATGAAGAGAGAAGAGCAGAGATTTCCTGGAGAGAGGCAGGAGGGAAGGATGCGAGGAGGGAGGGGGGCGGGGGAGGGGGCGGGAGGGGAGCGGGGGGCGGAGGGGGGCGGGAGGCAATATCCCGACGGATCTTGTCAATCTTGGAGGTGAAGAACGACGCAAGATCCCGAGCAGCAAGGGAAGAGGGCGGGGGAGGGCAGGGGGGTTTGAGAAGGGAGTCGAAAGTAGAGAAAAGGCGGCGAGGGTCGCGGGAGAAAGATTCGATCCTAGAGGCATAATAGCGCTGCCTAGCTAGGGAGATAGCCGAGGAGAGGGAGGAGAGGGAGAATTTGTAATGGAGGAAGTCAGGGAGGGAGCGGGATTTGCGCCAGAGGCGTTCGGCAGCCCGGGCGCAGGAGCGGAGGTAGCGGATGGCAGGGGTAAGCCAGGGGCGGGGGTCGAGGGGGCGGACGGGGCGAGCAGAGGGGGGGGCAAGAGAGTCAAGGGTCGAGGAGAGAGAAGCGTTGAGAGCAGAGACAGCAGAGTCAGGGGAGGAGGAGGCGAAAACGGGGGGGAGAAGGGGGGAAAGATGTGCGGCAAACTCCGAGGGAGTAAGGGCCTGCATATTGCGGAAGGGGCGCATAGAGGGGGAGGCGGAGGGGGGTCGGTGGGAAAGGCTGAAGGAGCCGAGGAAGTGATCAGAACTAGGGAAGGGGTCAAAGGAGAGGTCAGTTAGAGAACAGTTTCGAGTGAAGACGAGGTCGAGGGAATGGCCGTCAGTATGAGTGGGGGAGTCGGTCCAGAGTCGGAGATTAAAGGAGGAAGCGAGAGAGAGAAAGCGGGAAACAGAGGGGGCGGAGGGCGTGTCAACGTGAATGTTGAAATCACCAAGGATAAGAGTGGGGATATCATCGGAGAGGAAGAAGGTGAGCCAGGATTCAAAGTCCGGGAGGAAAGAGGAGAGGGAACCCGGGGGGCGGTAGATGACAGCAACCCGAAGGTGTAGAGGGGAGTATAAGCGCACAGAGTGGGCCTCAAAGGAAGGGAAGGAGGAGGAGGGGGGAGGGGAGAGGGTTTTGAATTGGCAGTGCTTAGCAAGGAGCAAGCCCACACCACCACCCAGGCCCTCAGGGCGGGGGCGGTGAGAGAACGACAGGCCCCCGGAGGATAGAGCAGCCGGGGTAACAGAGTTGGAGGGCGTGATCCAGGTTTCCGTAAGAGCCAGGAGTTGAAAGGGGCGAGAGAGGAAGAGATCGTGGATGAAGGGATAAAGCTGGGGCCACTAGGCACCAAGGGCTGCTAGGCTCCAGGGGCCACTGCATGGCCCCATGGGGGCAGCCCCACACCTAGGCTGAGCTGAAGGAGGCCTGGGTGCAGGGCACCCCCACATCATGGAGGGGGGTCCCCATCCCTCACCTGCCTCTGCCTGCTAGTAGTGCGGTAGCAGCAGGAGCCACCGGAGATAAGGAGGAGATAAAGCTGTTTGTAAACAAACAACTCCTCCCCATGTGAGCGATCAGAAGATTGTTGCCTTGTAAAGAAGGTTCTTCGAGATGGCTCCCAACATTCTCACAACTGGGTTGTGCATGCTCACCCTGTTCAAATAATAGACCACGTGATGGTCTCAAGCTCCTCTAGTATAAAAAGCACTCTCTCCCTCAGAATGACAGCTCCTTCCAGCCCTTTGTAGGAATATAAGAAAAAAATTCCATGCGGGGCTGGAAGGGTGGGTGTTGTGAGAACGTTCAAAGCCATCTCAAAGAACCTTGTTTACAAGGCAGCAACCTTCTCCTCGCAGGCCATTTTTACATGGCTCCCCCGGGTGGGGGAATCCATGGGCGCGCTGGTCCATGGGCGAGATCTGCACATGGCCGCGGCCTGCACATGGCTGCACACGCATCCCCACTCACCCCCCACTCATCTGCACTCACGGAGTAACCGCCGTTTTCCCTGGTTGCTCCGTGGATGGGGACGAGTGGAGGGTGAGTGGGGATGCGTGTTAGGTGGGCACACGCGTGCACCCCCAGTCACAATGGGCTTGTGCGCTGCGTCATTCACATGGGGCTCCCCCACCCATGAACACACAGAAATCTGCGTGTTCATGGGTGGGAGAGGCCGTGTAAAAAGGGCCACATTCTCATAACTGTCTTACTTATACTATCTTAGGTAGGAATTTAGGATGTAAAGCAATATATATTCTATCTGCTATGGCGAAAGCCAATGCCAGTGATTAAATAAAACTGAACTATTCTATCTTGGAAAATCTGCAAATATGGTTCTGACATTATTATGGCTATTTCACTAAGTCCTCTTAATGAAGTTATTGCCAACAGGAATATTGTCTTTAAACCCCCACCTCATAACCAGTTCAGTTGTGCCCCCATATAATGAATTCACGCTGCTCCGGGGGCACAAATGAACTGGTTATGGGGGGGGCAGTGTGAATTGTTTATATGGGGGCGGAGGCGCAAATGAACTGGTTATGGGGGGGCAGTGTGAATTGTTTATATGGGGGGGGGGCGCAAATGAACTGGTTATGGGGGGGCAGTGTGAATTGTTTATATGGGGCGGGGGCGCAAATGAACTGGTTATGGGGGGGCAGTGTGAATTGTTTATATGGGGGCGGGGGCGCAAATGAACTGGTTATGGGGGGGCAGTGTGAATTGTTTATATGGGGCGGGGGCGCAAATGAACTGGTTATGGGGGGGCAGTGTGAATTGTTTATATGGGGGCGGGGGCGCAAATGAACTGGTTATGGGGGGGCAGTGTGAATTGTTTATATGGGGCGGGGGCGCAAATGAACTGGTTATGGGGGGGCAGTGTGAATTGTTTATATGGGGGCGGGGGCGCAAATGAACTGGTTATGGGGGGGCAGTGTGAATTGTTTATATGGGGCGGGGGCGCAAATGAACTGGTTATGGGGGGGCAGTGTGAATTGTTTATATGGGGGCGGGGGCGCAAATGAACTGGTTATGGGGGGGCAGTGTGAATTGTTTATATGGGGCGGGGGCGCAAATGAACTGGTTATGGGGGGGCAGTGTGAATTGTTTATATGGGGCCAGGGGCGCAAATGAACTGGTTATGGGCTGGGGGCAGCATGAATTGATTATGGGGGCACAACTGAACTGGTTCTTGCAAATGTAGATGCGCAGCGAGGTTTTATTTAGTGTTTTGTTATGTTGTTGTATTGTATTTTGTATTTTGACCTTACTATGGTATTTAAAATAATTGTAATTTTCAATGAATTTGCAAAGGCCTATGGCCAGCAATAAAATCATTATTACAAAAAAAAACACCAAAACCTGAACTGGTTATATATATATATATGTCTCTTTTCATGGCTAATGCGCTTAATAGGCTGGCTCCGTTTAGGGTATCTTGTGTGTCTGATAACAGTGGCCTCAGGCCCACCGAGCCGGGCGGTGTCCCTAGGCCCGCCGGCGGGACACACAGAGGGAGGCCCATCTTGAATTCTTGGCCAGGGACCCATTCCGCCCTAGCTGTGCCCCTGGTCCAAAAGATAAACTGGGAAGTCTGTCTGAAAGGAATGGGGCAAGGGGTGGACTTTGAGGAAGGTGAGAAGACAGGCAAGGCAGAAAATTCAGAGCAAGGTCAAGGACATGGGAACTAGGATCTAGGAAGCAGCAGCCTGGGAAGAGTTGTTGCACACGGCAAGGTATGGGAGGATGAACTAGAAGTCTATTGGCCGCCCCAGCCAATAGCGGCAGGGACCATGCGTCTCCAGTCAGGAAGGCCCAACTGCTGCAGAACTATTAATCGTAAGGACTATCCCCTGGATGGCTCCCTGGGCAAGGGCAGCATCCCTGGAACCATCAGACCTCAATTAGATTCCCAGGGAACCTGACAGCTGCTAAAGTTATTCTAGGTTTTTTTTAAAATCAACATTTTTGATTTTGAAATGTATCAGTTTTTTTGTTTCAACTATTTTTTTCCCCCCCATTTCATTTTTAATTTGTATCCCACACTCTCCCGCCCAAAGGTGGCTCGAGGCAGCTCACAACAGCAAATAAATACAATAATTGGGCATTTCAAAAACAATACACAATCAACACTCCCCCCCCCCCCTCAATAATAATAAATAATGACATCTTACCCCCTCCAATTATCCTCTGCTATTATCATTCCTAACATTCCCATCCTGTTCCCATCAGGGATCTTCTACAATACATCCTTCTGTCCCCTGGTGCCACCAGAGGACATCCTCCCTCTCAACCCCTCTCGCACTGGGGAGAGTGGGAGGCCTCCTCACAATCCATAACAGCACAGAATTCACATCAGCTAGTCTCATCGACAAGCCCTCCTCCCCAACCTCCCGGCGAGCCGTGCTCCGGCCACCCCCGATGTTATGGGGAGTGGCCTGGAAGGAAGCCTCCCTAGGCCCCACCCCTGCAAGGGTGGTGGTGGGGAGGACGAGCTGCTCCATGGCCCCTTGCTGGCCAACTGCCAACGCCCTGCCCCCAGTACTAGTTGTTAATGTCTGTAGTCATCAGGAGGGGGGAGGAAGATCTTGTCACCTTGAATGGCTCCACCTCTGGAGCCCCCGACCAGCTGCCGCCCTCACTCCCTGTGGCTGCCTCCGATGTTATGGGCCGAGCCCCTTTTCTCCCCATCACAGAACCAGATCAAATCAAGTGCTTAAAGGGGGATGGGATGAAGCAGACAAGGGTAGACCTGGAGGTGGGGGAATTTGCAAGGAGTCCAACTCCAACCCTGCCTTTTGGCTGTGGACAAACTATGGTCCATGTTTCAATTTGTGATTGCTGCAATTCAACCTCACCTGCAACTTCCTGAATATATTTCTGTCTCTCCCTAAATTCTCCTCCCCCTTACCTCTCTTGACTTGTCCACCCTAGATTGTAAGATCCTAAGCACATAGACCTCTCCCTAATCGTGATTATTCAGCACCAAGCATGTTGCCTGCGCTATGTAAGTAATTGATGATCATAATCATAAATGGTGAAAAGATCCATTTGCACTCCCAATGTGTCCCTCAGTAAAGTCCTTCTAATAAACAGTGGACACCAGACACCAAAACACTGCTTTGTTTTTGTAAAACAAGAAGTCGTGTATGGTGATTTTGCAAAGATAGCAGTGAAGTGATTTGCCCAGGGTTAGATAGTGAGTCAGAGGCAGAACTGGAAAGCGTATACAAGCATGGAGCTGTATTTATATCACCCTGGCATGCTGTGGGCCTTGATCTTGCTTTATCTAGCATTTGGGCATATGGCAGCTCTCCTATAATCCTCTCTTGTAGGGCTAATAACATCACTGGGTTTAAAAAAGGAGTGGATACATTCTTAGAGAAGAGGCCTATAAATGGCTATTAGTCAAATTGACCAGGGGATGTAACCTTTGACTATCAGGAGCTGGGAGTAAGTAGTAGGCAATGGATCATCACTCCTTTATTTACAGCTCAATGGAGGTAATAATCCGACTCTGTTCTTCACTGGTCAGACCTCACCCAGAGCACTGTGTTCAGTTTGGGACACCTCATTTTACGAAGGACATTGACAAATTGGAGCAGGTTCAGAGGAGGGCAAAAAATATGACAAAGGATCTGGAGAGCAAGTCTTATGAGGAAAAGTTGAAGGAACTGAGTATGTTTAGTCCAGAAAAGAGAGGATTGAGGGGAGACTTGATAACCGAGACCCAGGGGTTGGAATGGGGCCAAATCAAAGCAGCCATGGACTGGATTTGACAGACGGGCTGCAGGTTCTAATCATGGGTTTAGGCTGGGCAATGGGAATGTTAGTATCAAGTTAACTCTGATTTTTCTCAGCCCCGACTGCCAGTGGCTGTTCTCTTCTAATGTAATCCCTGTCAGTTACATAACAGTGACTGTTCTGAAGGTGTGCTTCAGGGTCAATCTGAGGTCACATCGCAGGCCGCTCAAGTTGAGTAGCTAAGCTCATCGCCACTTAAGCTAACTCCTAGGACAATTTTTAGTTCCCACTTTTTTTTTAACCCGCTCATGGGTGTTTTGGAAATAGGTAAGGCAGGGAGACAAAGAGGATTTAAAGTGGGAAATGCTAGAATATGACAACTGAGCTTCAGAAAACAATGAGGCAAACAGGAGATCCAGGCCACTCCTGAGTATTGTTGTGGATGCCCCGGTTCAAGTGTCACCTCAGCCAGAAACTCACTGGGTGACCCTGGACCAGTCACAATAATCTCTCAGCCTAACCTACCTCACAGGGTTGTTATGAGGATTAAAAGTTGTGTTAAATTGTTCTATTTAAAGTGCTCAGAGTGCCATAGCAGGGGGTTCCTATAATAATAATAATAATAATATAATATAATAATAATTAATAACAAAAATTAAAATTACCATTATTTATAAAATAATAATAATAATTACTTTATAGCACCAGCAATGTGCCTGGCACCAAACAGTTGTAACTAGAGACAGGTCCCTGCCCTGAGGGGCTTACAATCAATGATGGCTAAAGAAGGAGAAACAAAGGGGAGGGGAACATAGGAAGAGACTGGGATGCATACAATTCTATTTTACAGACGTGGGAAACTGAGGCTGAGGGACGGTGACTTGCCCAAGGCCACCAAATGAGTTCATGGCTAAACTGGATTATGGACCGTAGTCTCCGAGGTCCAAGTCCAGCAACTTTTCCACAAGGCAAGTCTGGCTTTGACGGGGCAAATCCCGCGAAAGTGAGTGATGGAATCATCACGGCCAAAAACAACAACAAATGATTTAGGGCAGGAACTGTTTTTTCCTTTATGGTCTAAACCAGGGGGTGAGGAAGCCTTTTCTCTCCAGAGATTACTTTTGTATTTAGAAAAACCCACGGGCTGAATTAGGGGATGAGGTGGCCTCACTGGTGTGTGTGTGCGTGCGTAGGCACTGACGGGACATGTTTAGGGCAGGGAAAAAGGGGAAAGGCTGAAGGAGCACGCTCAGGGTGGGGAGAGAGCCCACTGGGGGTGGGGGTGGGGAAAGGAGTGAAGATGAGGGTGTAGACTTGAGGAGGAAGGCATTGAGGCCACTTTCAGATATGCCCCCCCCCTCTGGCATGCTCATATCCTGGCTGCGGGGGGAATGCACAGCCAGGCTATGTGCAGGGATCAGCTGGTCTGAAAGCCCCCCTCCTCCCCCCGTGCAGCTTTGCCGGCAGAGACGCACAGGGATGCAGAGCCTGATTTCTTGCTCTGCATTTCTGCACATCTCTGCTGGCAAAATTGCGTCAGGGAGGGGGGCCTGTGCATCCCCCACCCCCCGCAGCCAGGATATGCGTGTGCGGGGGGGGGGGGGGATGTCTGAGAGTGGCCTATGATGTGTGTTCAAAGGTAAGGGCTGGAATGGGGCCATATGGAGAAAAGGCCATGGGCTGTATTGTATTTTGCCCGTGGAGCTCAGGCTCCCCCACCTTTCACCCAAATAGGCAAAGCAGTCAAAGGGCAGAAGGGGAAATGGCAATTAAATTACCTGGAAGTAAGTCTTTTTTTTTGCCTAGACATTGAATGAAATACTGATTGAAGAGGCTTACTAGTACTGGTAAAAAAGAACAAAGCCATTTTTGAGGGGAGGGGGCAGGGGAATGCTTCCTTACACCTTAGAAATGTAAAACTCAATTACTGGCTCAATTTCAGAGATATTGCTTTGACATTCGGTGTTCGTGTTAGCAGACGTGACAAAATCATGCTGTGGCTCGCTCGGACCCGATCTGGCCCAGACTTCACCGGCGTGTGTGTGTGCAGGCACCGCCAGATGTTGACCCAGGATTGCCCCGGGCCATGTCGGTGGCTAGCCTGAGCTGTGACCCCGGAAAGTCCCTGAGTCACAGCTTGGGCTAAGGTCCCTCTGATCGGGGCACTGCCGACCACAGTGGGCTATCGCATTTGTCGTGGTCTGCCATGACCTGCCCTGGATCGGGTCCGCCATGGCCAGCAGCCATGGCCGCCCATCGTGGTGCGGGGGCAGGTCGCTGGGCTCAGAGCGGGGCCAGCTGCACATTTGTGTGTCTCCCTGGCAGCCAGGTCTGTTTGGCGGCCCAACCCGCTCTAGACAGTGTCCGCGGTGCTTCTTTCCCCGGGCTAGGTCAGGCTGCTGCCAAGCTGGCGTCGTGTCTATTAACACCCACTGTCAGAAGGAAACGTCAACGATCTCAAAATGAAATATCTGAACAGCCAAGAATGAAATGTTGATGCTTCAGATATGCCGATTTCCTCCCCCGCCCCTTCCCAATTTTGAAAACAGGTTGGACTATCAAATTTTGCACCAAAATGGCAAGACACAAAATAGCATTTATTTATTTGGCAAAGGGTGTCAAAAGTTGGAGCCAGCTCTGTCGATGTCCCCCAAAGAGAAACTGATCCCCTTTTTATTGACAAGAAGAAGGTACGAGTACAGGACTTTGAAACAGAGCAGGGGGGAGAATCCCCAGGCATCTTAAGAGTATTCATCACCTCAGTCCTCCTCAGGAACAGAAATGGGAAGAGAATGTGGATGAGCTTTTTTTAGCCAACCAGTTGGTTTTTCCAAGTGAGATCTTTGCTGTTTTGTAAGGCAAAGGATGACAAAGTTTACCCTGTAGTTTCTTTTTTTTCCCTAGAGTAAAAGCAATAAATCACAGTGTTTTGATTTCTTCCTGCACCCTGCAGTGCAAATAAAAACCCCGAATTCTCCCTCCTCATCTTTGTTGTTATGGATTTCCCAAGCAGAAGGCTGATTGAAAAGAATCCTTCAGCTTCTTCTGTTTAGTTGCCCCTGGCTACATTTGCCTGTAGCATCTTTAGTGGCTCGAAGAATCTTCCTTTCTCCTTTGTAATTGCTTTGAATCTTTCCTGCTTCCACTTGCTCCCGGACATTTCCCATTCTATAACGGCTCTGCGCCTCTCTTAGGGCGTGCACTCATTCATGATCACTTTTGGGGAGCTAATATTATTAATAAATAAATAAATAATAATTCATAATACATTTTATTTATATAGTCCCCTCCCTCTACCAAATGGCGTTCGGGGTGCTTCACAAAATACCATAAGATACAGTAAGACAGAAAATAAAATAACCTAACCAGAGTCTCCAGGTTTTTTCATGTCATCTCCAGTTTTCGGGTGAAAACACGGGTGTGTGGTGGGAGGCAGGGCTCAGTTAGAAAAGGACTGGTGTAACAGGGTGACCCCTAGCCCTGCTCTAGCTCCTCTGCTTTCCCAATCAACTGGCAGCCAACAACTCAACTACCCTGGTGGAGCAAGTCAGAGGCTTTTCTCAGCTTTGGCCACGCCCCTGCCCAGGTGTGCCTCTGAGATGTTGGTCTCTTAAAGGGCCATGTCAGTACCCAAATGAGCCTCTACTCTTCCACAGCAGGGTTAGAAGAGGTTCTACCACCCCTTTTCTCACATGGCTCTACTCCCTTTCTGACATGGTGCTGCCCTCTGCAGAGCATGGTGACATCATAATGCTCTACCCCCTTTTTCTGTCATGGCCAGGGCCCCGAGGGAAACGCGGGTCTGCGAATCGCAGATTTCCCGTGGAATTCCCCTCCCCCTGCGGAATCTCCTGCCCCGCTTACCCCAGCGCAGAATTTCCAGCCTGCGCTGCGGGGACGCGGGGCAGGAGATTCTACGGGGGGAGGGGAATGAACAAACCCTCGGGGCTTCCCCTCCCCAGCCTCCCCACTTGCCAGGGCCCTTTAATTTGCTTACCAGGGATGGCAGCAGCAGCTGCTCCGTCCAGCGCGCTCTTTTCCTGCTCGTACTTCCTGGCCCCTCCCGACGGGGCTCTCAGGGCGACGCAGCCAGATGACGTCATCCGGCTGCGTCGCCCTGAGAGGCCCCGTCGGGAGGGGCCAGGAAGTACGAGCAGGAAAAGAGCGCGCTGGACGGAGCAGCTGCTGCTGCCATCCCTGGTAAGAAAATTCTTTTGGGGTTTTTTTGGGGGGGTGGGGGGTGGGAGTCAAGCACGCCCCAGCAGCTGGGGAGGGCAAGCCCCGGCAGCTGGGGAGGGGAGGCCCTGAGGTTTTACTAGTGCGGGGGGAGGAGGAGGCAAACCAAGCCCCCCCCCCCTGGCATGGTAAATCGCGCAGAATTGGCCCCTGACTCCCGCGGAATTTAAAAAAAAATTCCGCGGAAGAATCGGGGCCCTGGTCATGGCACTGTCCCCTGCAGAGCATGGTGACATCATAATGCTCCAAAGGGGGTGTGGCCACATTGGAAAGGGGTACGAGAGTCTCTTTGTTAACCCTCTTCTAGTGTTACCCCAAAGCCGTGGTGACTGTGGCCCCAACACTTACAAAGCCCAGCGCAGTCTGTCCTACCTATCTCTTCACCTCCCCCCTGTTTCTGAAGTAATGAGGCTCGGGGGAACCCAGCCCTGAGTTATTGGGCTGGGAGTCTGTATATGTAAGTAGGAGAATGCAAATGGACCATGTTGGAAAATGATGAATCATTATACTGTGAAGATGTAAATAAATCTCATTGGTTGCCAATAAAGCCTCCAGAAGCCTCCGCCTGGTTTGTAGAAGAGCAGAATGCAAGTACCCAACCCAGTCTGTATGTGTCTATTACACGGCACTTCAACATTGACTGGATTCTCCTCTCTTTTACATCTCTCTTTATCTATGGCCCTCATCATCGGATTGGAACACCTTTCAATGGGGCCTTAAATGAGATGACTCATCTGTCATACATAGTAGCTTAGTCTCCGACACTCCCTTCCCTCTGGATGAAGATTATGGTTTGTTCTTCCTCTTCTGCGCCACGCTCCAATGAACCAATACTTCCATGTAGTTAAGCCTTAAATTGCTTTGGCTTGTGAATCGTTTGTGTGTACAGAGCATGAAACCAAAGTTTATTCAGGAGTAGGGAGAGAAGCCTGTAACCCAGAAAAATGACAGCGAGGGCAGGGGGACAGGACGGGGACGGACACTCTCCTCCACTTTTTATACTGAAGTAACTATAGCATGAACACATTTACATAGAAATAACTGTATCGCTTCACATTACTCTGTTTTGATTCCCCCATGCCAGATTGAGGAGTGACTACTTCGGTTTAGAGCTGCAGTGTGAACTCTACCAAAGTGGAATAGTTACTTAGACGTAACTAAATCAGAGTAGTTACTTAGGCCATGCTCTGACAAACAGAGGTAAACTCAAGTAACTTCTTCCATTAAATTAAATTGAAGTAACTACTCCACTTTGGTAGCATTGAGATGAAGAACAGTGTAATATTGTGTAATAATAATACTTATTAATATTAATATTAATATTGAGATAAGTAATAGTGTGTCAGTTTCCTCCCTAGCTGAGACAATGGGTAAAAACAGATGAGATGGTGGCCTGTTGTGGCCTGCGTTTTTGCACTTTCGCCCGTGAGCCACCAGCATGTCTGTTGAGGGCTCTCCAGATGTTGGCCTATCAACATGCCCTGGGCCATGTCGGAGGCTACCTTGGACTCTGACCCCGAGGTCACAGCCTGGGCTCGCCTCCGCCCGATTGGGGCAAAATGGTCCACAGGGGGCTATCACGTGGTCACGGCAGGGGATGGGGTGCTGGTCACAGTGTGCGGGCAGGGCTGGCTCCCCGCCCTCCCCGGCGTCCCGGATGAGGGAACGCGTGGTGAGTGACCCAACCTGGTTCAGACCCTGACCGCTGCGGCTTCCCGTCCCAACCTGAGGCAGGTTGCTGCGGTGGTGCAGTCACTGCTGTTTCCACCCAATGATCACTGAACTGTGGCTGCCACCCTCCCACTGAGAAACACTCATGTGAACAGTTGCTTCAGAATCCAAACAGAAGAGGAGTAAGTCCTGCTGGTTTTTCAGGAATACATCCTCTTCTCTTCCTGCTCCCGAATAACATCAGTTTAATGTTCTGCTCATGTGAACGCTTCATGAGTAAGTAAAACCAAACTAAGGCTCAACATCATCAAGTTTGATTGTTTTAACTGTTCAATAATTGTTTTCATTGCAGTTATTTGACCATTTCATGTGGTTGGCCCCTATCAAAATCAGTGGGGAGTAGTGTGTGCAGATCGCTGGTCATTAATAACCATCACTTATGCAGCTCCATAAGTTTATGATGTGCTTTACGTAAAGAGGCTGTCCCTCTCCCGCAAAGCATGCAGTCTCAAAAGACAGATGGCCAGCTCTGACCCCATTATCCATATTAGCAACTCTGATTAATGCAGTTGGTTTTGCTCTCCACTTCTTAGATGGCCTTCTGTATCATTTTTATCACAGAGACTTTCTGGTCTGTCTGCTAATGACACGTTCTATCTAGTGCTAAAACAGATAGGAGAAACATTACCTGCAGTTAATATCTGGTATTCTGGGTAGACCACAGATGTTAACAGCCAAACCGGAATACCAGATATTACCATTTACCAAATACCATCTACCAAATTACTCTTTACTGGTTACTGCATTATTGCTTACTGCATTACTGTATAACTGGACCAGTCCGGACAGAGGGAGATAGTTTTTTTTATTTTTAAAAAGTCAGACGGTAATTAAACAATAATTGGTGCTTTTGTACAGACTGTACCCTGTGTTTTGCTGGGAAGAGGGGAGGGTTAGCGCTGACCCCTCTGTTGGGGCGGGGTGGCTGTGGGCAGGCTTTTATTATTATTTTTTTAAAAACCCGTTATGCCCTGACCCCTTTGTAGGGGGTGGAGGGTTGAGGTTATGGGGGAAGGATTTATGCCCTGATCCCTCTTTTAGAGTGAGGAAGGGACAAAGACTGTAATTTTAGTTGGGACCCAGGAAACTATATAGGAGTCGTTGACCAAAATCAGGTGCCTGATGGGGTGGAGGAACGTGGGGAGTCAGACTTTCAAGAAACCATAGGGCTATAGTTTGTTTGCTTTGCTGCAGCAGCTGTGGATCCCACTGCTTCTGCCTGCAAACCTAGAGCATATATCTCTTGCTGGAGCCACAAAGTAGCTTTCACATTGGCCAGATCTGATTCATTGCCTTCTGCAATTTTGGAGGGAAGACATGCTAGTGCCCCATATGAGGAGCGTATATGCCAGCATTGTAACCAAAAGGTGGTAAGACTGTAATTTTTGATTGTTCACTGTATTCCTCTCTGTGGGACCTTTATTTAGATACTATAATTATTAGTTTGTGGCCTAGTGGTCAACGTGATGCCCTCTTGACTCTACTTAGTGATGTTGCTATAAATATAGCCATTAGGGTAGCCAAATTCTGCTTGGCGGCCTGCAGGTTAAGAGTGGACTTGAGGGGCAGTGTATACGAGTGTTTTGCTATTCCTCTATGAGATGAGGTTTAATGTCTTTCTCTTAATTTTTACCTGTTTGCATAATTTTTTACCCATCCCTATTGTTGCTTTAACCTGTTTTATTTCATTGTTGTTGTTTTACATTTAACAGTTTTAAGTTTAGGATGGTACTATTATATACGTCTTCTGAACTATCTATGCTATTAGCATGGAGATACGTTTTGTAATGCTGTTTTTTTTGGTATTTATTTATTTATTTTGTATTTTAATTTTGTTAAGACCTTCGGCTAAACAAATAAATTTCTTTCACTCACCCACTCTCTGAACCTAGAGAACGAGGGCTTCAGTTATACATTCCTTTTGGGTCCAGGCAGGCGGCTGCTCAACTAAGTGTCTTGTGAATCATGGCCAATGTCTTATCTGTGAGTTGAGTGGTAGGATGTACACAAAATCATTTATTTTTATTTAAAAGATTTGTTACCCAACCCCTCCTGCCACAGTCAGCTCGGGGTGGCTTAAAATCATTAAAGCAATTAGAATAGAATATCATAAAAGGAGGGAAAAAAATAACCCTCCCCCCCCGCAGTACCCACCTCCCCCGCCAAACGCCTAGCGGAAGTGTCAGGTCTTACAACTTCTCTGAAAGGAGGGAAGATCCGGGGCCAACCGGGCCTCTACCAGAAGGGAGTTCCACAGCCTTGGTGCGGCCACTGAGAATGCCCTCCCCTGCGTTGCCCTCCGAAAAACTCAGGGGACCTCGATCAGGGCACCGCAGGGTCTGATCCAGGACCCAGGGAGGGAGGCAATCTCGCAGATAGGCAGGGCCCAGGCCATTTAGGGTTTTATAGGCCAAGACCAACACCTTGAATCGGGCCCAGAACATCACCAGCAGACAGTGCAGAGAACGGAACACTGGTGTAATATGCTCCCAGCGGCCCAGTACCACTAAGAGATGAGCCACCGCATTCTGCACCAGCTGCAATTTCCGAGCCATCACTATGGGTAGCCCCATGTAGAGCGCGTTACAGTAGTCTAATCAAGAGGTGATGAAAGCATGGATAACAGTGGCCAGGCCAGAGTCCGAAACAAATGGTCAAAGTTGTCGCACCAGATGTAATTGGTGAAAAGCACTCCTTGTCACAGCATCCACCTGAAGATCGAGGCAGAGCTGCGCATTGAGGAGCAGCTCCAGACTCCGTACCTGGGAGGCCAATGGAGGGCAGACCCCATCAATAATGGGGGACGCCAACTCCATCTCCTTACCCACTAACATCAGCTCTGTCTTGTCAAGATTCAACCTCAGTCGATTAGCCCTCATCCAATCCCCCATAGCTGCCAAACACCGAGTAAGTGGTTTTCTGGAGGTCCCCCATTTAAAACGGGGGGCCACTATGGAGAAGGCGTTCTCGGTGGCGGTGCCGTGACTCTGGAACTCCCTCCCAGAGGAAGCCCGCCTGGCCCCAAGTCTGCAGGCTTTTTGTCGAGCCTACAAGACTTGGCTGTTCACCCAGGCCTTCGGGGAGGGTGGGATAGTTGTGGGGGGGGGGCGAGAATTTTTTTTTTAAAAAAATGATTCTTTTAAAATGTTTTATATTGTTACTGAATTTTACTGTATATTTTTGTATGCCGCCCCGAGATGCCGTAGGCATGAGGGGGCGGCTAAAAAATGCAAATAAATAAATAAATATAAGCACAGAGACTGCCGGGCCTGGGTCTGTTGAAAAAGAGAGGTACGGTTGGGTGTCATCAGCATATTGATGACACCACACACCGAACCCCCTAATCACCTCGCTGAGCGGCTACATGTACACGTCGAACAGGAGAGGGGACAAACCAGAACCCTGCGGGACTCCACACGAGACGTCTTGGTATGATGAAAAACAATCCCTGAGCACCACCCGCTGGGTTTTTCCTGTCAGGAAAGAGCAGAACCATTCAAGAACAGTCTGAAAGAGACCATAGGTCTGAAAGAGACCTCAAGGGTCCTCGAGTTCAGGACTGAGGAACCTTTTCCCTCTCTGAGGGGGCGGGGACTTTGAAAATTAGTACACGTTCCAAAGGCTGCATAGAAGTCAGGGATGCTTTGGGATGCAATCAGGAAGAGGAGGGTCCAGATCCTGGGTCTGTGTCATGGATCCATCCCCCATCCTTGTGTGCATGTCCTCATCCTTGCTCCCTTCCCCTGAACTCAGTCTTTCAGGGCTTATGCGTAGGAGGGACTGGATCCAGAGGTTTCCCACCCCTAATCTACTCCAATTTGCTGGTAGTGTTCTGGGCCCGATTCAAGGATGGGGTGGTGGGGTGGGCCTCCTTCTTGCTAAATCCTGTCAGTTCCAACCAATTTATCCTCCCCCCTCTCTCTCCTTCCATACCTTTGAGGCTCACTCCGTGCGCCTCTACTCCCCCCTCCATCTACGTGTTGCTGTCATCTACCGTCCCCCTGGTCCTCTCTCTTCCTTTCTTTCTGACTTTGAGTCCTGGCTCACTTTCTTCCTCTCTGTTGATATCCCCACTCTCATCCTTGGTGACTTCAACATTCATGTTGATGACCCATCTCAGCCCTCAGTCTCTCGCTTCCTCTCCCTAGCCTCCTCCTTCAACCTCCACCTTTGGACCAACTCCCCCACCCATACTAATGGCCATTCTCTTGATCTTGTCCTCTCTAGAAACTGCTCTGTCGCTGATCTCTCCTTCGATCCTCATCCTATATCAGACCACTTCCTTGCCTCTTTCAACATTTCCCACTGTCCCCCCTCCTCTTCCCCTTCTCTACGCCCCTTCCGTGACCTTCAAGCTATTGATCCCCTGGACTTTGCCTCCTCTCTCTCTCCCCTTCTTCCTACAGTCTTCTCTTCCTCCTCCCCTGACTCCGCTGTCTCTGCTCTCAACGCCTCTCTCTCCTCCACACTTGACTCCCATGCCCCTCTCTCTTCCCGCCCTGCCTTCTCCCACAACCCCCGTCCTTGGCTCACCCCTAGTATCCGCCACCTCCGTTCTTGCACTCGTGCTGCTGAACGACTCTGGCGCAAATCCCATTCTCACGCTGACTTCCTTCACTTCAAATTCTGTCTCTCCACCCTTACTTCTGCTATCTCCCTTGCTAGACAACACTACTATGCCTCCCGCATTGAGTCCTGTTCTCGGGACCCTCGCCGCCTGTTCTCTACCTTTGACTCCCTCCTCAAGCCTCCCTGTCCTCCCCCTCCTTCTTCCCTTTCTGCTCAGGATCTTGCCTCCTTCTTCACCTCCAAGATAGACAAGATCCGCCTCGACATCGCTTCCCACTCCTCTCTTCCCACTCCCACCCCTCTCCCTCCTCCCCCTCCTTCTCTCATGTCCTCCTTCTCCCCTGCCTCCCTTAAGGAAATCTCCTCTCTGCTCTCCTCCTCCAACCCTTCCACTTGCCCCCTTGATCCCATTCCTTCCCGCCTCCTCACCTCCATTACTCCCACTGTCGCCCCTTCCTTCCTGCACATCATCAACCTCTCCCTCTCTACTGGCTCTTTCCCTTCTGCCTTCAAACATGCCACAGTCTCTCCTATTCTCAAAAAGTCCACTCTTGACCCCTCTGACCCTTCTAGCTATCGTCCTGTCTCACTCCTTCCTTTTGCTTCCAAGCTGCTTGAACGTGTTGTCTACTCCCGCTGCCTTGACTTCCTATCCTCCAACTCCTCCCTTGACCCCCTCCAATCTGGCTTCCGCCCCCTTCATTCTACTGAAACTGCTCTCGCTAAGATCACCAACGATCTTCTGGTGGCTAAATCTAAACGTCTCTATTCCATTCTTGTCCTCCTTGATCTCTCTGCTGCCTTCGATACTGTTGACCACTCACTCTTGCTGGATTCCCTTCACTCCCTTGGCTTTTGTGGCTCTGTCCATAACTGGTTCTCCTCCTACCTCTCTGACCGCTCCTTTAATGTGTCTCTCTCCAACTCCGCCTCCTCCTCCTTCCCCCTCTCAGTTGGTGTTCCTCAAGGCTCTGTTCTTGGCCCTCTCCTCTTCTCGATCTATACCTCATCCTTAGGCAAACTCATTGCCTCCCATGGCTTCCAATACCACCTCTATGCTGATGACACTCAACTCTATCTCTCTACTCCCTCTCTCTCTCCCTCTGTTCAAGCTCGTCTCATCAACTGTCTCTCTGACATCTCTACCTGGATGTCTCAACGTCAACTCAAACTCAACATGGCTAAAACTGAACTCCTTATCTTCCCCCCTCATCCTTCCTCTCCTTCCTCACTGTCAATAACTATTGATGGAGTCACCATCCTGCCTGTCCCCCAAGCCCGTAGCCTAGGCTTCATCTTTGACTCAGCCCTTTCTTTTAAACCCTACATTGACTCTGTTGCTAAATCCTGTCGCTTCTCCCTCCATAACATTGCTAAGATTCGCCCTTTTCTCTCTGTCTCGTCTGCCAAAACTCTTGTTCATGCTCTGGTCATCTCTCGCCTCAATTACTGTAACCTCCTTCTCACTGGCCTTCCCCGGTCTCACCTTTCTCCCCTCATCTCTGTCCAAAACTCTGCTGCCAGGGTCATCTACCTCGCCAGTCGCTTCGACCATGTGCAGCCCCTCCTCTCTTCGCTTCACTGGCTTCCCCTTCCTGAACGAATCCTGCACAAGCTCCTAGTCTTCACCTATAAAGCTCTTCACAACCTTGCTCCCCCCTACCTCTCTGCACTTATCGCCCTCCATACTCCAGCCCGTGCACTTCGCTCCTCCTCTGTCCCTTCTCTCACCCTTCCACGCCTTCCCTGCTCCCCTAAGCGCCTTCGTCCCTTCTCACTTGCTGCCCCCCATGCCTGGAACTCCCTCCCTGTCCACATCCGCCTTGCCCCCTCCCTTCATACCTTCAAATCTCTCCTTAAAACTCACCTCTTTCGCTCTGCTCTGTCTGACTCTTTATCCTGCTGAGCCACTATTCCTATACCTACGATCGGTTTACCCTTATCCTTGCAACATGGACCTGCCTGCTGTCATTCTCATCGTAACCAAGCCAAGTACGTGCACTTGAGACCTCGCATCTTCATGAATGTTAGACCCCTTGTCTCTCCCTCTGTTCCCCTTCCTAAGTCTCTCCCCCAGCTCCTGTCTCTCAGATTGTAAGCCCTAGGGGCAGGGACCGTGTCTATTTTATTACTTTGTAAAGTGCCAGGTATACTTCTGACGCTATATAAATGTTTGTTAATAATAATAAATAATAATAATTTGTGCACCAACCTCAGCTTAAATTCATTGCTTCCTGACCTACTCTCTGTGGCAACAGAGAACAATTGTTCTCCATCTGCTTTATGGCAGCCTTTCAAATACTTGAAAACTATTATCATGTCTCCTTTTTAAATGTGCAATATGCCAGTCGATGCAACTGTGACTCAATCTGGTAAACCATCATTAACAAAGCATGTGCCTTGATGGTTCGGTTTAGCAATACTGGATGAAAGTGAAAACATTTTATTTGATTTATTGCTCATTACATACAAATGGTCTTGATCTGTGTACAATGCCAGGATTTTTTTTTAAAAAAAATCTTGGCATCTGATTAATCAGGGTGTTGGATTTCCTAGTTCAACTTCAGACTAATTTTTGTGCTTTACTTAGCATGCTGCAATTGGTCCATGAAAGACTTTAGACTTGAATTTGTTAATGTGGAGTCCTATCAATTCTTAGAGCTAAATTTTCAGAAGTGTCCAGAACGCACAATTTTCAAACGGATTTTCAATAGGGTTCAACCTCATTTTCTCAGTTCACTGAGCTCAGACTTGCAACTGCTGTGTATTCACCGTTTTTGAAAATTTGATCCTTATTTTGGTCACTACGTGGGAGCTGGTCTCTTTTGAAAATCTAGTTTATAAAGGTCTGTGTGTGCGTGTTGGGTATTTTTCTTTGAAACACTGGTAAAACATGTTAAATTGTCTTTGAGTGTGTAGAAATTCTGCTCACAGTTCCTCTGATGCGAGTCTAGAATTCTCTGCTGAAGTGGATAGGGCTAGTCTGGATTTCTGGAGGTAGAGCAAATCTTGTGTCTGGTGTCAAGGGTGGTGCTGAAAAGGATAGCAGAAATGATCTTCGCTTAATATCCAGTTAGTTTGGCAATTATTTGGTAACTGTATAACCGCATAATCAAATGATACCCCCTAGTACATTAAAATCAGGTCAGGAGGAAGGGAGTAAAAGAAGAAAAGAAGAACGACAATTCAGTAAACGGTAATACGCGGTATCGTGGTAAATTGGTAATCCAGTTAACCGGCTATCCGTTGAATGCTAACTGGATACCATCCAGTTTTTGGTTGGATATACCCGATAGCAGCAGATACAAAATTCAGCTGTAGTCAAGTCTAGAGTGACCGCCTCCCTCTGGGTCTTTACCCAGAGGAGTGGAGCCACAGTGGTGGGGAAATGAGGGCATCATGCCCCTCTTTAATATAATCCCACCCCTTACAAAGTGTTCTGACTGTCATGCCACTCCATAGGGCCAAGGCCACATGGAAAGGTGGCAAGGAAGTACTTATGGCAGGGGTGGGGAGTGGCAGGCCGGGGACCCAGTGTGGCCCATAGCTAATTTTTAGTTGGCCCCTTTCCAGTTCCTGAATCTGGTCCATAGATCCTGGTTTTACACTGAAAGACTGAGTTTAGGGGAAAGGAGCAGAAACGAGGACATGTCCACAAGGCTAGGGGACAAATGCATAGCACAGATCCATGATCTGGACTCTCCTCTTTCTGAACACACCCCTTAAGCATCTGGTCCCCAACTTCTATGCGGCCCTCAGAATGTGTGCTAATTTTCAAAGCAGCCTCTGGGACAGAAAAGGGTTCCCTACCCCTGCTTTGCGTACTGTCTGAATACGGCTTACAGATAATAACTAGTTAGAACAGGCAAGCTTTAATCCTGTTTAATAATTGGCTTGAGCTTTATTTGTTCAATCTGAACCAGTGCGGAGGAAAATGAGCTGATAACATAACTCTCATATACAGAGTCAATGAGCTATTGGTTAACTCAATATGACCGTTATTAGGGATGGGACTATTGGCAAAATCTCGGTTCCCAGTTCTTTGTCTATCGGTTTCCTACCGGTTCTTGGTTTTCTCAGTATTGTTTTTTTAATATTGTGGGAAACTTAATTAAAAAAAAAAGTAAAAGATCCGATACTGCTGAGAACCAAGAAAGAACTGAGATAGCGGATTAATCCAATATAGCCATTGTCCGCTACATTTGGTTCTCTGCAATTGTCCCATCCCTAACAGTTATGCTCTTACCTTGATCCCTTGACCCATTATCCTGTTTGCAACATTTGAATGTTTCAGAAGAAGTATAATTCCCATATTTGGAAAAACTCAGCACACCTCATTCACTCCCAGCTTCCAGCAAAGATTTAATCCCCTGATTGTCTAATAGCCATTGATGGACGTATCCTCCATGAACTCATCTAATCCTTTTTTTAACCCAAGGGAACAATGGGCTTTTGTAGAATCCCATGGCAATGAGTTCCACAAGTTAATTGTGTGTTGTGTGAAAAAAACTACTTTTTTTTTGCTTATTAACAGAGTATCCCCTCTGTTCCAGTATTATGAGAAATTATTCAAGCTGAAGCAGTTCAACTATTTCTCACCCTGCTGTCCCACAACTCTCAATCTCAAATTAATTGGCAATGCCAGTAAATTAGCGACAAATTAATTAATTAGGGAATCAATAAATTAAGAACAGATCAGTTAAGCGATCATCGATGCATTAGGCAATTAAGGAACAGATCCGTCAGTCAAGATGATTAAAAGTAGCAACGATTAAATGATTTGCAGCAATCAAGTCACGAAGTGCAGATCAAATGGGGAATAAGTGAGCAGACAATTCATGGGGACCACAGCAGTCAACTAGGCAAATTGATTGGTTGTCTATCATCATTACTCCCCTCTAGTAGCTAAGTAACCAGACTCGGAGGTGCGTATGAACGAGGGTGTTGATAATTTCCAGCTGAAACTGCTAAGAGGGAGCCACTCCCTACTACACGATAGGGAGTCGTTATCCCAGGACTTTGGTGACTACTGTTATAGCATGGACATAAGATGTGTGTGTGTGACTATCACTGTAAGTTCTTGCATGACTAGGTCCATAGGGCTGTGGGTAAGTGCCTGGAGGGTTGCATCCCAGGAGGAAGCCAAACTCCAAAAGGCATCTGGCCTCCTTTAAGGGGTCAAGTCGCTAAGAAGCCAATTAAGGGCAGCTGAAAGCTCAAATAAGAGACCACCAGGGAGAAGCAGAGAGCTGGAGGGCTCTGCCTTAGAGGGAGCTTGCCTGAAGGCCCAGTGGAAGGGTGGCCAGGGAGCCGGCATTGTGGCCCATGGGGGCTACCCCTAAGAACCGGCTGGCAAAGGGCCAGGTTGGGTGGGAGCTCAGCCCAGAATGGGAACTGACTGGCAGAGAATGCATCAGACCAGGGGGCCTGCATAACTGGTGCCCATAAACCCTCAAGGATGACGGCATAGGAACTGCATTATATGAGGACTGGTAGGGGTGTGATTATCGGTATTGGATTAATCAAATAATACCGATAATTGTCTATCGGATGAATCCGATAATACCGATCATTATTGGTATTTGTATATCACATTTTTAACATTGCTGGTTTCTCTCAGATTTTTAACATTGATGCCATTTAACAATGGCCACAATGTTAAAGATCCGAGAAAATCAGCAATGTTAAAAAACTGATATACCGATACAGCTAAATCGGATATTGGATTAATCCAATACCAACAAAACCGGTAACCGATAATTCCCCTGGAGTCCCAATACTTTGTAAAATAAAACACCCTTTAGTGACAGAAGAGTAGTTGGAGCAGTGGTTGACCAGTAGGGTGGCCAGATCTGCAAATTTTAGAGGACACGTATGAGAAATACAAGTTGCAGGGCTGCACTGGTTCCAGTGTGGTCCTGTAACCTGTATTTCTCATAAGTGTCCACTAAAATTTACAGATCTGGCCACCCTATTGGCTGGGTTCAAGAGCAGACCCTGCAGCAACATAGGCTGGATGAAGGCTGAAGATGCTACAAGCTGCTGAGGATAGTTGGCTTGGTGTCTTCCCTCCATTTCCTCTTCTTTCTGGACAGCCTTTCATGCCAGGCAGCAGATAATCACCAGGTGAATGGGAGGCCTGACATGGGCAACTGAGGGACACTGGTGCAGTGGGGTTTCCTGCAGCTGAGAAACAATGGAGATGCCAGTTCAAGGCCTGTTGTTGCCAATGCTGATGTTTTAAAATTTGCCACGTGTCCTTCCAACTCTTGACAGCTGCTGCGTCTCAGACATCTTCTTGGAAATCTTATTTAAATTGACATTTGTCAACAATGAATCAAATGAAGGAAAAACTTCCTCACATTGTCAGAAATTAATAATCCAGCTCATCTGCCACAAATGAGTGGGCTCATTGATGGAGAAAACCAAATTATTGCCTCTTAAAACTGCGACCAGGGCTACTGCTGCTGATATATTGTTGTCGTTCTTCAATAATTAACTGTTTGAATGTGTGATATAAATCCACCAAAACATTTGTCTCCAAAATATATGTGTGGCTGCACCCTCTCCATTTGCTTGAATGAAACGGCTACAGGGCCATGAGAGGTGGCCTTCTGTAGGGCTGTTTTCACACATGGTGGAAGACCACCAGGGGTACTGCTGGCTGGAGGGGGGATTCCACTACAACTGGCCAGCCCCAATCCCAGGCCCAAAGGAATCTTTGGGTCAGCTGCTGGACAGTGAGTTTAGTTAAGGCCTGTTTTCAGGAAGAAGTCCAGTCCCAAAACCAAAGGAAGTTCTTGCTCTACTTGGGGGCCATTTTTGGCCACTCATGGCCGTTGTACTATGGAGCAATGGATTTCCACTTTTCTTTTTTTCTCTGTGATGGTCTTATCAGTTTTTAGCCTTGACTTTGCTGGAGACATGTTGACTACAGAAATTGTAAAAAGGATTATATATCTTACCTGGGTCTGTCAAAAGCATCCATAGCTGGGTAGGGGGTATACAGAAGGCACCTCATTTGTTTTCATTGAAATTTTGATTCTGTTTCATGAAAACCATCCATTTTCTTTCTTTTTTTAAAAAAAGTTTGTTTTTATAATTTTATTTTGTTTAAAAAATATTAAAACACAAAAAATAAAAAAAAACACTTTAAAAATCACTGCAAATGCGCCAAATGACTACTGCAGCATTCTTTCCATGTGTGCCCTTTGTCAAAATGATGGCGGTGTCATCACCACGATTTTGGAAAAGGACAGCTGGTCTGTGCAAAACAGCCACTGTGCAGACTGGCTGCCCTTTTCCAAAATGGTGGGCCGTAACGGGCACATGGTGGTAGAGCGCATGCTTTGCATGTATAAGGTCTCAAGTTCAATCCCCGGCATCTCCAATTCAGGATCTCTGGTGGCACATTTGGGTGAGGCTTCTGCCAGGGATCCTGGAGGGTCTCGGGTAGCATGCCTGGATGAGGCCTCTGCCAGGGATCCTGGAGGGTCTCGGGTAGCACGCCTGGGTGAGGCCTCTGCCAGGGAGGGTCTCAGGTAGCACGCCTGGGTGAGGGCTGTGCTAGAGACCCTGGGGAGCCGGATTTGAAACCCTGCTGCTGTGTCAGGTTGTGACAATACTGGGCTAAGATGGACCATTGGTCTGACTCAGGCAGCTCCTTATATCCTTACCTAATGAAGGGCATGCCTTGAATGGAAACAAACAAATGTAGCGGAGTCCTAGTAAGTTTCCACATCACAGGGGGAGGTGGCAAATTGGCTGTCTTTGAAGAAAACTGCATTTTCTGCGAACGGTCATTTGAGCTCTAGTGAGCCCGTCCACTTGTCTAGTGAGCACGTCCACTCTGACCTCCACCCCCATTCTGGCCCTGTCTTCCCTCACTGAACCTCTGGCCCCACCCCCAGGCCCTGCTTTTCATAGAACCGGCCCTGGATTTTATGCTGGACAGCTCATGTCAACCAATGGTAGTTGCATTTTTAAAAACTATTTGTTAGCTGGAATTCTCCTCTGGTGCCCTACAGCATGAGACTGTGAGATGAAGATGTATTAATAGGACTCTTGGATTAGGGTGAAAGACATTTTCAGTCTCCCAATTTCTTTTTCAAAAAGAGCAATTCTTAAACACTGTGAGTTCTCGCTTCTACATTTCCCTCCCGAATAATAGACCTTTCCCCCTCCCTTTTCTGTCAACTAACCTCATTTTCTCTAGCCCAGTGCTGATTCACACACCATATGTTGATCAGAATTGCAGATTTAGATAGGCCAGGGCTTTTAGAAGATCCCATTTGCATATCTCAACAAGTGTCCGCTGGGAGCTTTCCTTATTGAAAAGTTCCCATTCCTTCCTATAGAATATTTATTTATTTATAATAGCATTTGTATGCCGCCCCCTCCTGCTAAAAGCATCTTGGGGCGGCGAACAACATTTTAAAACCTATAATAAAATTAATTAAAAACAACATTCCCAGAATTAAAAAAAACTCCACAACAATAAAACCCCACCCATTCCATCTCCTTCAGCAAAGGCCCGGTGGAACAGCCAAGTCTTACACTTTCTAAGGAAAAAGGGGAGGTCATCGAGGATAAAGCGGACCCCTCTAATAATCAACCAGTTTGTCTTTTATATACAGTTGGCAAAATTTGTGCTGGATATCTTTTGAGCAAATAGGAAGCATGAACAATTACCAGTAATAACTCCTGGGAGGAACAACAGAGCTTCAGAACAGGTCGCACAACCGTAGATAATTGCTTGATATTGCCTCCCCTAACCCATTGATAGTAGCCTCCAAGGGCAGATTATACACGGATGTTGTTTTTGTAAAGCCAGCCTTTGACTTGATTTATAGGAAGTCCCTAAGGAAGAAGCTAGAAAACTCTCATACAGAGTGTAAATTACTGTTCTGGATAAAGGTTCTTTATGATAACACAAAAGTGAGGAACTGAATTAGACACAGAGTCATCTGTTGGAGGTTATCTCTGTTCCAAATGGTGTTTGACAAGGTACCCTTTTGTGTCCTTTACCTTTGGATGTTTATCTTAATAATTTTGCCTACAGTTTTGAATGGTTATTGTTGTTTCCTTCCGAGGGCCTTATGCCGCTCCCAAGCTGCTATCTCTGCCGTATGGCTTCCCCTGAAGCACCCTATGCTAGCCACTGCCAGAGACAGGATACTAGGTTAGATGTAGCACTGGTCTGATTCAATATGGCAGCTCTTATGTTCTAATGATTACACTGGATTATCCAGGTTCTTTTAAACAACCCAACCACAGTGTTTCATTCTGTATTTGTTTGGGTTCTAGTCAGCCTGTGAAAACTGGATCACGGCAGCTAATTAAATGCAGGGATCCTTCAGGCATTGGCAGTTGCCTGTGATGTGAACGGGTGTACTGCTGTATGTGTCAAACACTTCAGGTTGGGTTTTTATTTAGCATTTTGTTCTGCTCAGCGCGCTCTATTCTCTCAGGCATTACAAGCCGGCACGTTGTATATTCATGTAGCATGCCGGGCAGGCAACTGAACAGCAACATTTCACATCTTCGTAGCATCCTGCATGCGCTACCTCCTGTCTCCCAGGTGCTATGCAACAAATCTGTTTTAAGAAATGCTAAAATCACAGGCCTGGCACATGGAGGCCGGGGCTGGGGGAGGGGAAGCCAAAATAGTTTTGTGTGACAAAGAAGCCACAGGAAAGCCATTTCAAAGCAAGGGTAACTGCTTAGAAATTGCTATGTGTGGGGAGAAGAAAATGATGACACAGCTGAGGCCCTTGGCAGCAGATGGTGGGGGTCTCAAAGTTCGAATGCAAGTGGGTATCTTGGCGAAGGTTGCGGTGCTTAGTACTCAGGGCAAATCTATATTTGAGAGAGTTTAACATAAGAGTTTAACACAATATCACATGATGCACAGACCCCCCTGAAGCTCCTCACCCCAGCACTGACCCCAGTAACAGTCACACAGACCCCCTGCGATCCATCACCCCCAACACTGACCCCAGTAACAGCCACACAGACCCCCCTACGATCCATCACCCCAGCACTGACCCCAGTAACAGCCACACAGACCCCCCC
>QEPC01009250.1:4705322-4774050 GCA_003113815.1 Sphenodon punctatus
GCAAATATAGTGAAAGGCATTTCAGATGCCGGTTTCCAAAATGTATTGTGCATGGCTCATTTGCTGCATCTTGTGGCAAAGAAATTTCTCGAAGAGGATCCATTGATTAAGGACACAGTAGAGCGTGCAAAGAAATTGGTGGCACACTTTTGTAGATCGGCAACATCACGCTGCGAGCTATGGAGGATACAGCAGGAGACAAACCTTCCACTTCATTTCTTCCCTATTGATGTCTGCACGCGGTGGAACTCCACATATCATATGCTGAAGAGACTGCATTCCCAAAGTCTTGCAATCGAGACTTTCTTTACTGTGGCCGCAAAGTCTGTAAAAGAAGCCTCAGATATGCAGATAAATCTCAGACAGTGGAATGAAATAGAAAATCTCATTATTCTGCTGGAGCCCTTTCAGGCCATGACTGAGTTCATGAGCAAAGCCGATGCGACAGTCAGCCAGAGCTTGGCCTCGCTTGTATTATTAAGAAGCCAAGTCGAAGACATCGCTGCCTCCTTTGATTGTCAGCAGGTGGATGGTAAACGTCTTGCCATTATCTTGGGTAAAATTATCCACCAGAGCACCCAGTTTGAGAAGATTGGTGACCATTCATTGTACCAGATGGCAACAGCTCTGGACCCATGTTTCAAGAAGGTTAAGAAGGTCTTGGGGTGTGTGTGTGAGAATCTGCTACCGCTGAATGCAAAGAAATTGCCGCACAGATGGTAGGAGAGCATGGCAACAACACGCATGATGGATCTAAAGCGGATGAAGCAGAGAACGTTTCCGAAGATAACACTCAACAGCCTCAGGCTTCTTCGATGTGGTCAAATTTTGAAAAGTATGGTCTCCTTGCACAGAATTGCACTTGATGGCCAAAAAAAGTTGATCCGCTTCACAGTCGTCGTCACCGTCCAATAACACTCGCTGCAGCCGAGGATATGTACGATCAGTACCTTTCGTCGGATGGTGTGGTTGGCATGAATAACAATCCACTCATTTACTGGGCAGAAAAAAGAGAGACTTGGCCAGCACTCTACAGTTTGGCAATCATACTTCTTGGTTGTCTGGCCAGCAGTGTCCCATCAGAACGTTTATTCAGCTGTGCGGGCGCAATTGTAGGTAATAAAAGAACTAGTCTGTCCAGTTTAAATCTCGAGTGCCTAGAATTAATTAAAATTAACAGGTAATTCCTACCTAAAATTACTAAGGATTTCCTGCAAGCCACAGATGAGGAAATAATGAGGTGCACCTCAGAGGCAATAGATCACCAGAAAAAAGGTTATGACCACCCAGACGAAATCTCGAAAGGTATACAAGAGCACTGAGTGAACAGGTAAACTTGTCCACTAGTGTCCGCTTGTGAGCAGCAAAGGTTATGTTGCTGTAATGAAGTGTCAGTGATTCTGCTGTCTTTGATTGTGTAGTCACTGTAGTCTTTTTCTGTTTCACACACACAGTTTGCAGAACTCTCAGGAACAGATCTCAGAGGCAGAATTCTGCAGCATGGATCTATTTTTCAGGATAGGAGCATGCACCAATGATTCCAAAAGCCATGGATGCGGTGCGGTCATGGCCTCAATGGAATGACACATAGGCAACCTGGACTTGGGGTTGTCCATTTAGAAATAGCATAGGAATGCATGCACTCAGTGTGTTGTGTGCATCAGGGAAATAGTGTGTTTTTAAAAATAAATTAATGTATTTAATCTTCATCTTGACTATTTAGGGAAAGTGATGGTCTGCACGACTGAAAGAACAGCAGGCAAGAGAAGTGATCAATCCAAAGTTGAAGCTAAGTATAATTATTTTTTTTAACACTGATACATATGGCCTATGTACACGTACAATGTGTACACGTACTTGTACATGTACAGTACAAGTACAGATCCATGTACAAGTATAGATCTGTGTACGATCCATACTGTACACATACTTGTACTGTACAGTATGTGTACCTGTAATTGTACACGTACAAGTAGCATGCATTTATATAATATGTGATAATTTTAATAGAAAGTGTTCCTTCAAATTCTCTATTAAAAATAAAAAATGCAAACTGAACAATGATCAGCGTGACTAATAATTGTGCTTTAAACATTATTTTTTTTCAGGAACATGGATAAATTCATGACAGGAACACGCAACAGCTACACAGTTGATTTGTAGCTACTGCCAGTATTCTTCAGGGATCGAGTACTGATCAGATTGCCATTTTCATATGGAGTCATGAAGGAATTTTCCACCCACAATCAATTTTTCCCCACAAGCCAGTAGTGGGTTTTTTATAAGATGTGAAAAGTTGGTTTTGCCTTCATCTGGAGAATAAAACAAATTGGATTTCCAAACAAACTGATTGCCACAGCTACCAACCTGTAGTACATTAATACCTACATCGAATAAAAATAATTTGGTATTCATTCCTATATGTGCTTTATCATCTTTCAATCACTGATCATACACTGGACACATGGTATATATTCTAGTTAATAAAAGAAATCTGAACACAGATGGGGGTGGTGGTGGTGGAGTAGACTGGCAAAGGCCTATGGCAAAGGCGTATGGAAAAGGTGTACAATCATACTGCAGCTGTGATAACAGTGCATTCTGTAGCTCCTACTTCTTAGCTTAAAAAAGTAGCCCATTTTGTTAGTGCCGGGGGAGGGCACAGAGAGTTGGGTGGGGAGGACTGATAGTTTCCTAACTCTTTGAGGTGGCGGCGGGGGAGTTCATGTGTTCACTCCGAACCAACCTACTGCACTGGATGGCAAGTTGGAAATCAAATCACTCTCTTGACTGGGGGGGATGGGGGACGGCGAGTTGGGGGGTGATGGGAGGACTGATAGTTTCCTAACTCTTTGAGGGTGGGGGCGGGGGATATCACGTTCACTCCCAACCCTAGTTAATGTACTGGGATGGCAAGTTGGAAAACACTTTGAAAATAATAAATACTATTTATTATTTATTGGATGCCATGGTTCTGAATGAGGACTGGCTGCATGACTTAGATAAGAAGAAGCTGGATCTGTGTGGTTAAACTGGGATACAGACAGTTACAACATACATTATGAAAAACAAAAATAATAATATGATCTCCCTTACATTGTGTTACATTGATCTCCCTTACATTCACAGTGTTATATGAATTGTGATCGATGCATTGTTACATTGCATCATTGAATATCAAGAGAATTGTGATTTCAGTTTACATTGCATCAGTTTACATTGCATTAAGTTACATTATTACATCGCAGCCGGTCCAACCCTCCCCCCCCAGGAGGATGCCGGGAGGTGCGGTCAGGGTGTCCCAGGACCCCACGGTCACAGAGTCACCCAAGGGTGGTTGGTGGGGGGTGGCAGGCACAGCCAGAGTAGGAAGCTCAGCACACAGCACTCTGGTGCGCTGGGTGTCGGCTCGCAGATCAATTCAGGACACAGCCACAGGAAAAGGCAGCCACAGAGTTTAACAGCAGTCGCAGAGGTGGACAGGGGGGCCCCGTGGAGGGGGCCCACACAGGTACAGACAGGTGCAGCAGTACCCCAGGGACCAGACAGCACTGGAGGAAGCCCTGGACATCATGGAGGAGGAGGGCAGCGACCCACGGTGATAGGGCAGAGGTGGGAGCTCTCACATCAGGGCCAGATGCACCCAGGGCACAGAAGGCACAGGGGGCCTCACAGGCACAGACAGCTGCAGGGAGCCAAGAACAGGCCAGGGCTGGGTGTCCCAGTAGGTGCACATAGTGGGGCCACTGCAGCATGCCCCAACGGTATCCCAGCGCAGACATGTGGTGTGCGACCAGCCCCACCTGCAAATCGGATCGGGACCACACACCAGCCAGCACCATCAGCTCCAGTGTGGTGGGCTCCAGCAAGCCATAGTCGGCATCTGGGGGCCACAGAAGGTGACCCAGTTCCAACAGGTGGTCATAGGCGGCACCACATGACCACTGGTACCCAAGGACCCCATGGACAAAACCAAAGAAGGACACAGTCAGGGCAGGGCAAGACAGGTTGTGAAAACAGACAGGCTGCACACATATAGAGCAGACACGGTCTCCTCTGTGGACCACAACACATGCGAGCACCTCATCTCCGGGATGTGACCATCAGGAAAGGGATGGAGGCCCAGCATCTTCGCATGCAGTCAGNCACACATACAGAGTGGACACGGTCTCCGCCGCAGACCACACCACATGCGAGCACCTCATCTCTGGGATGCGACCATCAGGAAAGGGACGGAGGCCCAGCATCTCCACATGCAGCCAGCAGTTGCGGGAGCTCACCTCATAGCCAAAGTAGTGGAGCCCAGAACTCAGACTCGCATAGGCACCTGTGTGGCTGTCCGGGCAGCTGACGAGCAATTGCACGGCCGGGGAATGCCAAAGGTCACACGGTCATGGTCTCGCGGAAGCTCCAGCTATGGGTTGCTATGACCGCAAGCCCTGGGGAAGAGCAGCATCCAGCCATAGTGCAGCAGCACGTGCCTGATACTAACTGCAAGGAAAGGGGGGCTCCGCAAGCCCTGGAGGGATGGGAGGGGATGGGGAGCTCCAAGGACAGGCGATAAGGCCACCGGCCGGTGGCCGCAACATTGTAATGAGAACAAGCAAGGCGTGGGGTGCGGAAAGCGCAGCTGCTGGAACTGAGCAGAGCACACATACAGGAGTGCGTTCAACACACAGACCAGGGAAGCAAGGCGAGGAGGACACCCAACTGGCAGCCAACACAGAGGGGTGGGAGAGGGGATAACAGACAGACAGCAGGAATGCAGCTGCTGCAGTGCCCTCACATGCCCAGGCGCAGGCTGGAGTCAGACCCGGTGCCACTCTATGTGAACGCTGTGACCCCACGGGGGGACCGGTATGCTAAGCGCATCCGCGCTGCCCTGCCTAGGTGGGGGTCCGAGGCTGTCAGTGCTGAGCCCATGCATTTATTTATCCCAGTCCCATCACCACCTCCACCACCCAGTGCTGTGAGTCTCCCTCCCCTCAGGCGGCAGACCCCTGCCCCCCCCCGTCTCCAGGAGGGACAACTCCTCCTCCTCCGCCTGCGCTGCCTCCTCCTCCTCCTCCATTCCTCTCTCACCCTCCACTCTCCTCTCCCTCCCGCCTGACTCCATCACACCACATCCTGGTGCTGCTGTGTGCCCAGTTTAAATCTCCCTCCCCGGCTGGCGTTGTTGCTCATTGCCTAGCAGTGATGCTACGTGCTTTGTCCCCGGCTGGGAATTGTTTTGCTTGATTCCTGCTGTGTGAATCTTGGCTATTGGTTAATGTAATAACTAAGCATATTTTTTTTGGCATAGAAAGTATGCCATGAGCAACACAACACAGCAATAATTGTATGATTAACATACAATAACAGTAATGTAAAAGTAAAAAATTTTTTTTTAAGTGAAACAGAACAGTGGGGATTCGAACCCGCGGAATGACAGCTACAAATTGTACAGCAAGCGCGAGCCTTAACAACTATGTTAACAGAGTTCTGCTGTTCGTCTGACTTCTTCTAGTCTGAGGAAGTGCTCAATGAGGATTGTAACAATCTCTTCTGCATGGACTTCACACTTAATTCCTTCAACATTCTGAGCCGGTCCTATGATGTAAAAAATGATAGAGTCAGCTAATACACAGGTCACCTTAAACTCCCAGCAGGAGTTTTGCTCCAAAAACTTTAGTTTGGAGGTCAATTGGGGAGCGTGGGGGCAGGTAAAGTGAAGTTAACTCTGCGGTCCGGGAAGGTGGGGGCAGGGCAGTCAGTGACGGTTGCCATTGCCAACGGTTTTAGACTCTCTAAGGCTATGTGGCTAGGACGGAAGGGGAGGGGAGGAGAGTAGCAAAATTGTGAGTGTGTGTGTCTCTCATGTCAGCATAGGTGTGTGAATGCTGCTAATAAAGACCACCCCCAGTTCCAACTTCCAAGCCTGAAGAACCCTCTTTCCAGAGGGCTGCAAGAAGAACACATCTGGCATAGAAAGAAGCCTCATTCTCAGCGCTGACAAGTAACACCATTGGAAACATTTTAAAGTAGATGGGGGTGGGGGGGGGAAGAGTGTTTGCCTGTTCCCTTCCCATCCCTACCCATTCTAAAAATTTCCTAGCAGTTCTCAAGCTGCCTGCAAAGCCCACCACCAAATGCTAGAGCTAGACTGCAGCAGCAGCTATAGCGTGCTTGGCCAAAAAACAGTCTTTGAAATTCCATCATTTTACATATTAGCATTAATATGTAAAATATATAAACATCCATATGTAAACACCCAAGAAATGTAAACATCCACAGGGCACACGGACACACCACACCACAGTAATTGGTGGTTGCATAGGAAATTACAAAATTACATGAGAAGAATGGATGGATTTAATTCTATTTGTACTAGGGCATAGTCTAGACGGGGAGGGGAGGATTAGTAATTATTTACCCCCACTGTGAAACCTCACAAGCCTCCCTGCTCCCTCTCTCTAGGAGGGTCATGCCATAGCCCGCCCCGTCTCCCGATCCCCATATCATACCTCTCATAGTAATTGTCTTAAATGAAATTGCACCTCAAAGCAGGAAAGAACTCAATGTATGATCTGTTTAAGATTTAACTACTATAATCATGTGGCCGCAGAGAGCAACAAAAATATGAATGGGAACTGGGCAAGGAGCAGCTCGGGACAGAGGGGGAGGGGAGAACTATTTCCATTTGTCCTATTTTCATCACAAAAGACTTGTAAGGGAAGGGCTGGGCAGGCAGCTCAGTAAAAAGGAGGTTGCCTTGCCTGCCTTCCAATTAACAGGTATAATTGGTTCACTCGCCTGAATGACATGGCATGTGACAATCCCAGAAGCTGTAGCACTAGCTGCTCTTTGTTACTTGCATGATAGGAGGGAGGAAGGGAATTCCCGTCACAATCACAAGAAGCCAAGCAAGGGTTACTCCGAGTATGTATTTATGTGAGCAGAGAAGCGCAGGGACCTTTTTATGTTCAACACACACACAGAGGTCTGTTTTCAGACATCATGCTAACCCCAGTTTACCCACACTTGAAAATTTCTTATGCATGTTGCAGGACTGTATTGGTGCCTTATGGAGCCCTGGAACATGCGTAAGGAATGTTCAAGTGTGGTTAGCATCATGTCTGAAAACACCTCAAGAGATTTCCACACAACAGCTGTAGCTGCTGTTACTTGCATGAAGGGGGGGGGAATTCCCTTCACAACAAGCACAAGGCAAGCAGATGTGTGTGCCAGTATACAATTATACAATCTTCTAGAATGAATCTAGAATGAATCATGCCATGAGCAACACAACACAGCAATAATTTTATGATTAACATATAATAACAGTAATGTAAAAGTAAAAAAAAAAATTAAAGTGACACAGAACAGTGGGGATTCAAACCCACAGAATGACAGTTTCAAATTGTACTGCAAGTGGGAAGTTTAACAACTATGCCACCATGCTGTATTGGTTTTGTAGAAGTTGAGAACAACAACACTACTGTTTTTGTTCACATTGACTCGAGAGATACTCCGACAGAGTTCTGTGGTGTTCTTCTGACTTCTAGATTGAGGAAGTGTGGAATGAGGATTGTAACAAACTCTTCTGCATGGACTTCATTCCTTCAACTTTCTATACCGGTCCGATTATGTGAAAAAATGACTGAGTCAGCCAATACACAGGTCACCTTAAAATCTCACCAGGAGTTTTGCTCCAAAAACTTTAGTTTGGAGGTCAATTTATGTTTACCATTAAATAAAAACACTGTTTCTTGAACTCCCACCCAGACCATGTGCATGTATGTATTTGAGAAGAATGGGCAGTGATTGTGGCACAGAGGGACAACACCAGCAGTCAGCACAGCACACACATGCGCAGCAGCGCTGCATACTCCCTTCGCGGAGCCGCGATAAACGCTCATGACTGTCTCTCATATATTAAATTGACGGAAGGCGGAAAAAGGCCGCCGATTGTACGCGACAATGGTGATGATCGGAAAAAGCAACAAAGTACATAAATGCCGCATCTGTGAATTCTTGTAACAGCAAATGCAGAATCGTGGAGGTACCGGGTGGAATTCCGCGGGGCACAACATGGGATGCCGAGTTTTAGGAATGGAATTGCGGCGTGGTAAAGGCTCCTGCCGCATCAGCCCTAGTACCCAACATGTTACTTACAAATGCCCATCTAAAATGCCTATCTTACCTGCAGGTACTAACTTAGGTACCTGTTCTGACTCTTGAAGAATGCCATATTCAGTTCCAACTCCATGGCTCACAGGAGACAGCATAGTGTAATTGCCCACATTGGCATATAGCCAAGATCTAGGAGCTAACAATTTGATTCTTGTGAAAGGTACATTGGGATTTGAATGACCACAGATGAAGCTGAAGTGCATAGCTAGGATCTGAGTCAGAACTCTTCCCAGATGTTTTGGGTTTTTCCTGATGGTGTGCTTTTAATGTCAGCTATGTCCTCTTAGCTGTGGGAGTGGAAGAGTGAAGAAGCTGTTTTTTCTCACTTTCGCTCATTTCAAGCTGGGGTGATTTTAAGTCATCAGACTTCAAAATGATATCACCCTTTTTTAAAAAAACTACAAACACAGAAAGACAAGAATCACAACTTGAATTCTAAAATGCCTCTAACTTTCATAACATACTGTTAAAATAATGAACATTATAATCATTGTAGAATTGGAATGGTATGTCCTACAGGTATAAAAACTAGCAGAAGGGGTTGGCTAGGCATGGTGTGAAATGTGTCAAAAATTCAGGGAAATTTATTTATTTTTATTTATTTATTTGATAGATTTTTATACCGCCCCATCCTGCACAGCAGCTCGGGGCGGTTTACAAAATAAAATCCATTTAAAACATTTAAAATACAATTATAAAACATATCAGTAAAACAGGGTGGTATAAAAATAAATATACAGGTGGGGGATTAAAAATCCCCCCCCCCCTCCCTCCCAAAGGCCTGGGCAAACAGCCAGGTCTTACAGTTCCGCCGAAATGTCAAAAGGCTTGGGGCCAGGCGAGCTTCCTCCGGAAGGGAGTTCCACAGCCGCGGCCCTACCACCGAGAATGCCCGCTCCATCGTGGCCCCCCGCTTAACACGGGGGACCTCCAGGAGGGCACCCCCGGCAGACCGCAGGAGTCGTTCCGGGGCGCGAAGGGCGAGGCGGTCCCTAAGGTAAGAGGGGCCAAGGCCGTATAGGGCTTTATAGATCATTACTAGGACCTTGAACCTGGCCCGGCACACTATCGGCAGCCAGTGCAGCGCTCGGAGCACCGGTGTAATGTGCTCCCGGCGACCCGTCCCCGTAAGAAGACGGGCCGCCGCATTCTGCACCAGCTGCAGCCTCCGGGCCAGGAACAAGGGAAGCCCCACGTAGAGCGCATTACAGTAGTCGAGTCGCGAGGTGACGAAGGCATGGATGAGGGAGGCCAGGTCCGGGCCAGAGACATACGGACGCAGCCTGAAAAATGAGTAAGTTATAGCAGTTTGAGTTTGGGAGGCAAAAGCAGAACATTTTCCATTTGCAACTTCCTTATCCATGTGTAGCTAGCTTGGGTAAGGAGTGGTATTAAGGAATTTTAGAATTTGTGGTGTAACTAAATTTTGATGACTTAAAACACCCTTTCTCGAAATGAGCGAGAGTGAGAAAAGTGGCTTCCTTGCCTTTCACTAGCATTCTGTTACATGAGAAGCTTAATGTGATGTACAAAGGAAGTATGTACATAGGTAGTGAAGATGGCTTTGTAATTGGGAAGAAAGACAAGTTTTAAAATTAATATTGGTGCAGATGATACAGATAAGTCAGGGAAAGTAGCAAGAAAAAGTCATGATGGTATGAAAAATTTATGATAGTACTGATAGAATGTATTGAAAAGTGACAAACATAAAGTCATGAAATACACCTATAGAATGTACCAGAAATTCACTAAAATACTTAAAAGTCACAAAAGCACCAAGTATTGAAAAGTCATGCCAAAATCAAAAAGTCACACAAGTACCCATAGAACATACCAAAATGTCTCACAAGTACCGATAGAACATACAAAAAAGTCATATAAGTACCAAAAATGCACAAAAGACTGACGGAATGTAGCAAAAAGTGAGTAAAACTCAGAATGTACCAAAAAGTGACAGAAAGTACCCAAATTAAAGTCATAGAAATGTTCCATTTGATCTGGGAGGATAAACCATTTCCTGGAGGATGGTTGAGGGTGTGGAAGAGGAGGTCTGGGAAAAGGGGGGAAATGCAGACAGGTGGGAATTGGAGACACAGGGGGACAGGGAAATGCAGACAGGTGGGAATTGGAGACACAGGGGGACAGGGAAGGTGCAAGGGGAGTGGGACAGTGAAGGCAGGTGGTGGGGAGCATAGTTGGGAGCGGGAGGGGGGCATCGGCACAGGGCTATTTTTATATGGTTAGGTGTGTGCAGTAGTTGTGTGGAGGTGGATCACAGTGTGCAAGGTTTGGGAACACCAGGGAACCCCTTCCCCTTTGTTGTTCCCATATATTGTGTGTAGCTGAACAGGAGGGTATAACTAGAACTGGAACATGAGGGGAAAATTTAAGTACTTGTTTCAGATGGGGTAGGGCAGACAAAGAGGGGCAGGGGCAACTATGCCTCAGGTTGTTACTGTGGCAGCAAGGGGCATTTAGTTACCTTACCTTAAAAATGGGAAAAACAAAAACCAGGGAAATTCTTAGATCAAAAAACCCTTCAGAATCTTACTAATCTACTCATGCTCCCAAAAGCATGGAAATTTCAAGTTAAAGCTTCTTCCTTAACTTGTGCACCATGTAAGCAGACGTTGTACAGTCTCATATATGGTGCTCACTTACAACTTAGGCTCCATGTACTCACACTTTGACTGAGTGGACTAGCAAGAGCCTTAACCTCCCTCTTCAACTGTCTTTTGATCTAAGAACAGAACCCTAGAAATGGAGAGTTGGAACGGACCTCAAGACTCACCTAGTTCAGCTTCCTCCCTGGAAGCAGGATACCCTATGCTTAAATCAGGGAACGAGAACAAATGCAGCTCACGGCTAGTTTTTATTTGACCCCTTTCCAGTTTCTTGATCTGCCACTGCGTCCAGTTTCAAACCCCAGTTTGAAAGACTGAAAGCAGTTCAGTGCTTTCAGTCTTTCAAAGCACTGAAAGACTGAACTCCAGGAAAGGGAGCAGAGATAAAGGCAGGTACACAAGGATAGGAGACAGCTCCATGGCACCGATCCATTATTTGATCTCCACCCCTTTCTGAGTGCACTTCTTAAACACCCCCGCCCACCCCTAACGTCTACGTGGTACTCTGGGAGGGAAAAGGTTCTCTACTCCACATCTGAAGCATCCCTATAAGAAGTCTATCTAGACTTTTTTTTGTGTGTGTTTGTGTGTGTGTGTGTGTGTGTGTGTGTGTGTGTGTGTGTGTGTGTGTGTGTGTGTGTAAAACTTCCAGGGAAGATGATACCACAAATTGTGTCTAGGCAAGATGTTCCACTCAAGGGTGGGAATTCTGATTTGGATTAAATCTGCAACCGTGTGGAATGGGTTGTTACGGATTAATCTGTACCGAACTGAAACAGTGCAATGACAAGGCAGTTTCAGCTTGGTTCTAAAACAAAAAATAAATAAATTGCTGCATAAGTGCAAGATGACTGCTGCCCATTCTGCACATGCACACTTTTTTGTAAAATGGCGGTGGCAGTGTTGGCACAATTTTGGAAAAGGGCAGCTGTTCTGCACATCCATGGCAGCCGTTTTGCGCATGCTCAGACTGGTTGTTCTTTTCCAAAATGGCAGCAATGTTGATGCCACCATTTTGGAAAAGAGGGCGCATGCGCAGAATGGCGGCAGCTATTTTGCGCATACGTAGTATTTTATTTCCATTTTTTTCATTTTTTAATTGATTTAAATATGGTTCCATAATACCAACGAGCATTTAAATCCGATAACTTTGGAAAACGAAATGAAAATAAATCGGTACAAATTTGCATCCAAAAGACCACCCTTAGTTCTACTGCTGAACGGTTTTAACTGTTAGGAAATGTTCTTTAATGTTTAACCTTCCCACAGTTTAAAACCATTGCTTCTTGTTCTGTCTTCAGTGGCAATGGAGAACCAAATGTTCTCCATCTTTTCCACCGCATCCTTTTAAATATTTGTAAACTGTCAACTTTTCCAGTTCAGTAATAACCCTGAATTAGTTGGACTTCTGTGTAGGGGTCTGACTTACAAAGTGTTTTAAATAGTTTCCTCACTTTCCATTCCTGTGACTCCAGCTCAGGGGTGGGGAACCTTTTCCCTCCTGGGGGACAGTTTGAAAGCTTGCACTAGCTCTGAGAGCTGCACAGAAGTTGGGGTGGGGGTGCTTAAACAATGGACTCAAGGAAAGGAGGGCCCAAATTCTGAATCTGTGCCGTGGAACATGTGGACAAGGGAGACCCAGTAGATATAGTGTACCTGGATTTCCAGAAAGCATTTAATAAGGTCCCTCATGAGAGACTCTTGAGAAAATTAAAAAGTCATGGGATAGGAGGTAGTGTCTTATGATGGATCAGAAACTGGTTAAAAGATAGAAAGCAAAGGATAGGACTAAATGGTCAGTTTTCTCAATAGAGAGATGTAAAAAGTGGTGTGCCTCAGGGATCTGTATTGGAACCGGTGGTGTTTAAATGTATTCATTAATGATTTGGAAAAGGGTGTTAAGAGTGAGGTGATCAAATTTGCAGACGACACCAAGTTATTCAAGGTAGTTAAAACACGAGCAGACTGTGAGGAACGGCAACAGGATCTTATGACACTGGGTGCCTGGGCATCTAAATGGCAAATAAGATTTAATGTGAACAAGTGCAAAGTGATGCACATAGAAAAAAATAATCCAAACTATGCGTACACAATGCTGGGTACTAAGCTAGGCATTACCACTCAGGAAAAGGATCTGGGGGTGGTTGTGGACAATAAAATGAAATCCACAACACAGTGTGCAGCAGCAGTCAAAAAAGCAAACAGAATGTTAGGAATTATTTGGAAGGGGATAGAGAATAAAACTGAGGAGGTCATAATGCCTCTCTCTATAAATCAATGGTGCAACTGCACCTCAAATATTATGTGCAGTTCTGGTCGCCCCATCTCAAAAAAGACATAGCTGAACTAGAAAAGGTGCAGAGAAGGGCAACAAAAATGATCAAGGGCATGGAAGGGCTCCCATATGAGGAGAGGCTTGGTAGGTTGGGGCTCTTCAGTTTGCAGACGAGACGACTGAAAGGCGATATGATAGATGCCTATAAAATCGTGAGTGGTGTGGAACTAATAAACAAGGAGTAGTTACTCTCTCAGCTAGTACTAGGACTAGAGGACACTCCATGAAACTCATGGGTGGCAAGTTTAAAACAAATAAAAGAAAATATTTCTTCACTCAGCGTATAATTTGGTTGTGGAATCTACTGCCAGAGGCTGTGGTAAGGGCCAGTACTATAGCTGAGTTTAAAAGAGGTTTGGACAAGTTTCTAGAAGATAGATCCATTAGCAGCTATTAGCCAGACAGGATCAGGGAACATGACGGGAGCTGGGGGAAAAGAACAGGGAATGGATCCCGCATTGTGATCTGTTGGGTGCTTCTCCCAAGTCACCGTGATTGGCCACTGTCAGGGACAGGATGCTGGGCTAGATGGACCATTGATCTGATCCAGGATGGCACTTCTTATGGAACTGTCCCCTATCCTTGTTTGCATGACCTCCTCTCCGCTCTCTTCCCTTGAGCTCAGTTCTTCAGTGATTGGAGGTAAGAACTGGATCCAAGGGCCAGATCCAGGAAGTAGAAAAGGCCACGTACAAACTTGCCGCAGGCCGCTTTTGGCCCCCCTGCTGTAGCGAGTACGTTAGAGAGCTGTTAACTAGAGCTGACTGAATAGTGAAAGCACAGTTTTTCCCTCTTTATTTTATTTATTTTACTATTTTTCTACCCCGCCCCCTCCTGCTCAAGAGCAGCTCAGGGCGGCTTACAAAACACATTTAAAGCTTTTCCCATTTAAAGCTATTCCCATGTCTTTTATCAGGGGAAAAAAAGCATTTTTGGGAGACGTTTTGACCAGCTATCTCTGTGGAGCCGTATAATAAACTCACGCTTGTTATTTTCTCTGCCAGCGTAATAATCACGGTAGCCTCATGGTGAGGGCCTGCTATTTGAATTTCTAAATGTCGTGTTTTCCAAATAACCCATTCAGTCTGACATCTATTGTAGCGACGCTTGGAATGGAAACCCCCCATTGTTTGGCTTGACGGTTGTTACAATGATTGCCATTCAGGGCCCGATTTAAGAGCCTGCAAGACCGACATGGTCTCAGCTGGCTGAAATGTCAAGTAAAGACTTGAGGCCTCTGTATTGAAATGCCTGTACTAGGCCCTAATGAATGCATTTTCTTTTTCTCTCTTTGTTGTGTCTGTTAGGAAACTGCTGGAAGACTGTTGTAACCCTGGCCAGCTCTTTGCTATGACAAGACAGAACTCCCCCCTGAGAAAGAATCTCTGGTATGACGGGGAATTTTTATACTCCTTCAGTATTGACAATGCAACTTTCTCCCTTTTCCCACAGGTTAGTAAACATCTCGTTCCTCTTTCACTTTCTTCTTCTCTAGTCGATTACATTGCACATGCTGGTTTGGGTTGGTTACAGGCGTTGTTGCAGAGACTAATTTCATTTTTCTATGCTACACTGATTTTTTTTTGTCTCGATAGACTGCCATGTATCAAAAATGTACATCTGCTGTGGGGGTGAGAAGGAGGCACATAATCCACTTTCATTTACAAAAAACCCTTCGTTTTGGAGGGGGTTTCGTAAATGACCCATTCATGTTTGGGGTTTTTAAAATTATTGTTATTGCTATTGCTATTGCTATTATTATTATTATTATTAATAAAACGACCCCCCCAAAACAAATGAGTCATTTGTGTATTATTATTATTATTATTAATAAATCGCGGTGCATGTGCAAAATGGCAGCCGGGTCTATTCTGCCATGCCTGACCCTTTTCCAAAATGGCATCAGCAGTATCACGCCGTTTTGGAAAAGGGGACGCATGCACGGAATGGTCCCGGCAGCCATTTGTACATGCACAACAATTTTAAAAAAAAATTTGTTTAAAAAATAAAATAAAACAAACAAAACCCCCAAAATGAATGAAATCAAACAAATGTTGTTTGCTTATTCATTTGTTTTTGTTACCTTAGTTATGAAAACGAATGGGGCTCCATTCATTTTTGTAATTAATTAAAACGATACAAATTGCACAACCTTAAACTGCTACAACATGGCTAACTGTTGCTTGGCCACTGAGCACATGTTTGTTTGAAGCACGGATCTAAAAGAACCTTCCTTCCACAGAAAGATTTACAAAGCTTCCATCACAAGATCTTGAATACATGTTCCTTACTGGGGTTGAAACGAGTACCCGAAAATAAAAAGGGTAAATCTGTCAAATATACGCTGCCCAGACAGAAAATAGAGATTTGGGTAATAACTAATATTCATTTACAGTCTGGTGGATATCTGTTTCAGTTATTCGATTTTGTTTTTTTCTGGTGTTTTGGTTCTTTTTGTTTTGCCTATTTCAATCAGTCAGTCATTTTGGCATTTAAGTTAGAGTTGAAGTGAATAGAAAATTTATTATCCACAGTTAATATCTGCCATTCTGGATATTTTGGTGTTTATCTGTCCGTTAACGGATTACTGCAATAGCTAAGTGACAAATTGAATCCGACAGCAGTTAACCACTTTACCATATTACTGTGTAACTGAATGTTACCATTACTAGTCTGAAACCAAGCCCAGAGTAGTGAGGAGTAAATGGGAAAGGGGAAAATGGCCATCTAGTAAATGGTGCACTGTGATACTACGTGGTAATTTGTTAAATTGGTAAAACGGTTAACTAGTTAAACGACTGAACCAAAAACGAATAACACTTGTTAACTGGTCCTTGCCAGAGCAGATTGGATATCATGAGTCTAGCTGGTTTCAAGATAGCGGTGGATAATGGTTACCACCCTAGTTTAAGTTCCTTATTGTGTGAGTCACTGTTTTTGTGTGTGTTTTTAGAGACTATTCGGTGGTTCAATGGTTTTAGCTTCCATTTTTCAGCATAACTAGTTGTAACTTGTTTTTGGCTTTGCCGTGAGTTTCTTTTTTTTTTTTCTCCACTTTTGTTCTCCAACTTTTGTTTAGTGAAATATGGCCTGACAGCCGCTGCACCATTAACCTCTAATCACTCACTCTAAGGCCCTTTTCACATGGATGGCGCAGCAGTGCCGATGGGTGGAGATGGGTGTGGATGGGTGGGTGAGCACACCCAGAGAACACCTGGTGGCGCCAAGTAAGGAGACAGTTACACGGACAGCACCGCAGGGGGTTGCGGGAAGGAAAGGGGAGGGGCCGGGAAACACCCAGCAGCCAAACACCCATCCCGGGAAACACCTGGCAAACACCCGTGCAAGTACACAGACAGCCAGGACTGGTGGGGAAGCCCCGCCCGGCACATTGACGGCAGAACATGGCCAACTGAGGGCAAACGAAGCCGCGCAATGCGGCCCCACCCCTTAGCCACCAGGACCCGCGTAGGTGAGGTGGGAGGGAGATGGGATGACAGCTGCTACAACGGAGCCGGCTCCGCACAGCCCCGGCACAGAGCCTGGACAGCCCGGCGCTAGCCCCACCCCCCAAACAGAGCGGCACACACACAGCAGGCAACAGAAGCACACAGGGACAAACCCACGGCCCACGGGGGGCAAGGCAGGCGGAAGGCACCCACACAACACAGGCAACCCTGCAACACCCCTCCACAAGGGGAGAGGTCAAAGCAAAGCACAACCTTTCGGTTGAGTTCGACAGTCGATCTTGAGGTGTTGGTGACTCGCCTGCGGGACCGTGCTGGGATTGATGGGATGGTCTTGGAATGGTTTTGTTCATTCCTGGCCAGGAGAACTCCACCGGGATGGTCTTGGGGGACTGTACGTCTTCCCCCCAGGACCTTACGTGTGGAGTCCCGCAGGGTGCCATTCTGTCACCCCTCTTGTTTAACATCTATATGCATCCGTTAGGGGAGATCGTGAGAGGGTTTCAGGGCATGCAGTGTCATCCGTACGCTGATGAAAATACTCAGCTCTACCTCTCTTTTTCCATCGACCCAGGCCATGCAGTCTCTTTATTTTCCCAGTGCCTGTCAGCTGTGGGGGCTTGGATTAGGTTGAGCCATCTGAAGCTGAATCCTGACAAGATGGAGGTGATGTTGGTGGGTGAGGGCCTGGGGGGCCTGGGAGTGGTTGAATCTCCTCTGGGGGGGGGGGGAGGGTTTCGCCCTCCCATGGTCCCGCAGGTATGGAGTCTGGAATCTCAGGCTCAGCCTGGAATCTCAGGTTGTGGCCGTGGCGAGGAGTGTGTTTCGGCAGTTACATCTTGTTCGGCGGCTTCGACCGTATCTCTGACTCTGACCTCGCCACTGTCATCCATGCCTTCATCACCTTGAGGCTGGATTACTGCAACGCGCTCTACGTGGGACTGCCTGAGAAGCTGGTCCGGAGGCTGCAGCTGGTACAGAATGCCGCGGCCCATCTCCTTACTGGGGCGGGCCGCAGGGAGCATATGACACCGGTGCTCCGGGCTCTGCATTGGCTGCCTATAAAGCACTGGGCTAGGTTCAAGGTGCTGGTTTTAACCTTTAAAGCCCTTTACCGCCTGGGCCCTGCCTATCTGCGGGATCGCCTCACTCCCCATGTGACCGTGCGACCCCTGAGATCATCCGTGGGGGCCTTTTTGGAGGTTCCCCGGGCGAGATGGGTGGCCACTGATGTGAGATCTTTTTCGGTGGCTGCCCCTGTGCTGTGGAATTCACTCCTGGAGGAGGCTCGGTTGGCCCCCACCCTCCTGTCGTTTTGACGTTTGTGTAAGACCTGGCTGTTCCGCCAGGCTTTTGGCGAGGGGGTGGGGTAGGGTGGGGGAGGTGGGGTTTGGGAGGGAGGGTGTGTTTTTATTACTTGTTTTAAAATTTGTAGATTTATTTTAACATGTTTTATTATTGAATAATATATTTTTTGTGCATGTTCGCCGCCCTGAGATGCCTTTGGGCAGGAGGGGCAGAATATAAGTTTTGAATAAATAAAATAAATAAATAAAAAACAACACGGACACACCGGGAAGGAGCACAAAAGTCTTTAATGAAATGAGGAAACAGCATCAGGGGGCAACAACAACAGGGCGGGGGAGGGGAAAAGAAGGGGGGGCCAGTGCCAGCAGCAGCAGGGCCGGGAAAACACCCAGTCAATAGGGCCAGTGACCCTGTGCCCAGCGCTCGACCTGCGTGCGGTCCAGGCAGTGCAGCCGCTCCAGGACGTGTAGGAGGAGCTCCAACAACTCCCCTTGCTCCCGGGTCCGCTCCGCAATCATGGCTTGCACTGCACGGGACAGAGGGAGAGGGGGCTGCCATCAGAGCTGGCCCCGGCCACCAAGGTACAGAACCCCCCATGGAGGGACACAGGCACAGGGCCCAGCAAACAGGCAGCACACTCACGGATGCCATCGAACAGCTGCCCCACCGCCCACATGTCCCACGCCGCCCGCTCCAGCTGCAGCACCATTGCGTCCAGGTGCAATATCAGCAGCAGCACGACAACAGTAGCAAACCCTCCAGTAGCAAACCCATGCCCCCCCTTTTGGGCCACCATAAAGGCAAGGGGGCAGGGTCCCCCCATGTGGGGGTCAGGGCTTACCCATGGAGGCAGACCCACCCAAACTTTGAGTACCCCACCCCTTGAGTGGCCACAACCCTTCCAGGAAGGATGTTTTTAAGAGTAGGTGGTGGGGGAGCCGGCACTCTACCCATGCCCACTCTGAAAACCTCTTTTTTGGCAAGGCCGTTTGTAGGCAGCCTGAGTGCCAGTAGGAAATTTCCAGAGTGGGTGGGGTGTGGGGTGCTGGATGCACTCCCTCCCCCTCTGAAAATTTCCTAGCGATGCTTGGATCAAGGGTCCCCTCAGAGTCCAATGCCCAGGCTCAGCTGAGCCCTTTCACTCCATGGTAACTACACCCTTAGGGTGCTGTTAGACGATCCCGCTCACAAGCGGGATTGTTCAGCGCCGGCATCTCTCCCCCGCCTTCCTCTGTACACCGTGTCTGATGTTCAGACACGGCGTACAGTCGTTGTGCGCATGCGTGCCTTTGGCGCATGCGCACTCAGCCAGGGAACCTGGAAGTGAGGCGTAAAGCCAGCACTTCGGGGTTCCACGTCTGAGGGGCCAGAATCACCGACCCAGTCAGACGCAGGGTAAGATCCGGCCTTGAAGTTTAGATGAGTGCAAAGAAAGGCGGCTGATCAAAGGATTAGCCGTCTTTTTTGTCTCGTCCGTAAGCGCCCTTAGTAGCTATGTGACATAGCTGGGTCTGCATGCAACTCCAGAAAAGCAGACGTGGGCTTGGGGACATTAACAGCCACTGTGACATATGAGAAATGACTTCTATAGGAGGAGACGCTCAATAGGGTAGGGTTCTTCAGCGTCAAGAAGAGATGGTTGAGAGAGGATAGGATAAATAATTTGCAAAATCTTGAGTAGTGTGGCTAGGGAGCTGTTAAATTACCCCTTCTCATCATACTAGAACTAGGAGGACACTCTTTGAAACTAAAGCCCTTTTCACACAGGCGCCTCCCCTCGCACACGTATGTGATGGGGGGCATGCCCGTGTAAATGTCATAGCAGGTGCGGGGCGATGGGTGGGTGCCTGTAGGAACGGAGTCCACGGTGGATGGGTGTGCGTGTGTGCTCCCGCACTCCACCCATCTCTACCCACCGCCACCCATCACCCACGTATGGAGCAACAGGATCCAATGCTGGTTGCTCCGTGCATGTAGATGGGTGGAGGTGGGTGGAGATGAGTGTGCGCCCGTGTGAACAGGCGCACACCCACCTCCACCCACCGCGAGCACACACCCATCCTCCCACCCACCAGGGACCATTTGAAAATGGCCCAACTAACAGATTGAAGACAAATAAAATAATGTATTCATTTATTTCACTCAATGGCCGATTGATGTTGAAAAGGTCAATCGTATAGCTTTTTTTTTCAAAAAAGAAAAATTCTTAGTTTTGTACAGGTGGGAAACATCTGTCAGAGCAATCACGGCTCTGGTCCCTCAGGAATTAGTGCACGTGGGAACGCATTATTCCACTTTTATCCCACAAGAATACTTGCACATGACCAGGTCCCCAAATGTAGCATATACAAGGATGAGTGTTCTTGTAGCATAAAAGTGGAACAGCCCATTCCCACGTGCACTAATTCCTGTGAGAACAGAGCCCGCGCTTGCTCTGATGAGCATGCGCGAAATGGCCACCAGGGCCGTTCTGTGCATGTGTTGTGCACCCTTTCCCAAAATGAGAAAAGGGCAGCCAATCTGCATGTGTGCAGAATATCCGGTGCATGTGCAGCTGGCTGCCCTTTTCCAAAATGGCGCTGACCCTGCTGATGCCATTTTGGGTATGGGTGTACATGAACAAAACAGTCCTAGTGGCCATTTTGCGCAGGCACAGTGATTGGAAAAAAAATAATCTTTTATTTTGTTAACAAAAATGTATGCTTTCCCCCCCTTGTTTTCATCTTTTGTCATTACTCCTCTCTGTCGTTTTCATTTTCTGATTAATGAAATGAACAGGTTATTGTTTGCTTTTAGTAATTAAATAAAACAAAAACAAATTACACACCCCTGTCCCTTTTTGTTCCCACATCCCAAGAACATCCCTCAAGCTCCCCGCACTCCCAAGTTCCATGCAGCTCTCGGAGTTGTACTAACTTTCAAAGAGACCCCTGGGAGGGAAAAGATTCCCCATCCCAGGTCTATACACTAATAAACAAGCTATTGTGTGATTCTTTGGCCCTTTTCAAATGGGACGTGGTGGGTGGGGGGGTGGATGCACACCCATCTCCACCCACCTCCACCAATCTCCATGCATGGAGGAACCGGCACTGGAGCCCGTTGCTCCGTGAGTGGGTGGAAATGGGTGGCGTGTGGGAGCGCCCACACATCCCCCCCACCCACCGCGGGGGTTGTTTGCACGGATGCCCCCCCCCTCCGTACACGTGTGCAGGGGGAGGAGGGCGTCCATGTGAAAACGGCCACTGATCACTTCCTGCCTTCACAACCGTTCAGTTCTGTTCCGTGGACGCTCTGGTTACATAATTAATACCCAGCATTCATAAAGCAGATGTTTCTTTCACCCAAGTGTTAGAGGTTGGAGTATTATATTTCCTGCTGTTTTTATGAAGGTTTAAATGGTTAGGTTAAATTGTAGACTGTGATGGATTTGTTGCAGAATTACAGGCAGAGCGGTAAGCATGATTCATAAGAAAAAAGCTTCAGATTATGTAGTGATTGCAATTGCTATTTTTTTTGAAAAGAAGTAACTGTTAGTTTTATATATACCCTCTACTTATACAGATAAGTGTAGATGCACTTTTATCAGCAAGTACCAATGAAGTGAATAGAAGGAAAGAAATTGAAAGATAAAACTCCTAACGTTTGGCTTCTATCTGACACTCTTCGGGCTGCCTCAGTGCCTCACCCCCGGGGTAGACCGTCTGACTAAAAGTGGCCCGGCCAAATGTTGAATTGGAGCAGGTTGTGCCTGCTCCAGGGCAGGCTCGCCAGCGGCGCTCCGGACCATCCCAAAGCGCCATCGGTGGAGCGGGTTGGCCGAACTCGGTTCACTGGCCCAAAGCTGAGAAGCTGCCTGTCTAATGCGCGGACCCACACTGGTCCTCTTCTTCTAGCCAGCCATTGCCCCAGGGAACGCCCTAGAGTCGCGGGAAATCTCCCACAACTCTGTGTTGTGGCGAGGGCACTGCCCGGGTGGACTGGGTCTGTCTAACCTGAACTCAGGCGGGACTGGAAATGGGCGAATGTGGGGGTGCACCTGAGGGTGGGCAGCCCTGCATCTGTCTGAAAACACCCTTTACAACAGGGGTGGGGAACCTCAGGCCCGGGGGCTAAACGCTGCTCTCAGCAAGTTTTTATGTTGTCCCTTTCCAGTTCCTGCATCCAATTCCCCCAACCAGTGAAAAACTGAGCTCAGGGCAAGGGAGCAGAGATGAGGTCGGGCACACAAGGATAGGGGACAGATCAAAGGCACAGATCCATATTTGGAACCTCCTTTTCTTGCGCACACCCCTTAAGCATCCCAGCCTCTGTGCAGCCCTCGGAACTTGTGATAACTTTCAAACCGGCCCCTTTGGGAGGGAAGAGGTCCACCACCCTGGTTGGCTGTTCCTGTGTTTCATGAACCACTATCAGATGAAACCTTGCTGTTCTAAAAAGCCCAGCAAGATTTATTTATGGTAAATTCATAAGTAAAAGTTTTTGTTTTTTTTCTTCTAGCTCGCTCTTTATTTTTCTGGGAAAAAAACAACACCACAAGCTTAAATGCTTCAAACCTCCCTGCTGAAGAATGATACCCATTAGTGTGCTAGCAGCTGCCAAGCAATTTTGTAAAGATGAATATTCCTTTCAGAAAGTGTTCAGGAGCTTAAAAGCCCACTTCTGAAATATGAGTAAAATGCTGAAATGCTCGGAGGACGTAGCAGGAATGTAAAGGACCGCAGCTATGTTGATATAATGGCAGAAATATTTCCTCCAGGATGAATAAAAAGCACTCCATTACCATTAATCTGCTGTGCTAAACCCTTTGCGACTGACAAAATATTTGGCTCTTTCAATTTCGATGGCCTGAGCTGGTCTTCGCCATTCAATCGAAAGCAACTCACAGCCTAATTAAAAAACTTGACACTTTGTACAACTATATTTAATTTTGCTCTCTCTATATCTAGATTGAGAGATTTTGCTCTCTCTCTCTCTATTTTAAAAAAAAAAATTTAACTATCAGTTTTATATATACCCTCTGCTCATACAGATAAGTGTAGAAGCACTCCCTCTGTCACTATTTATATATTGAATATCTATATCTATGGGTGTTTTTACACACACATTTCTCCTGCATGTTTGCTGTTACATCCTGAACTTTCTGTGTGTCTGAATCACTCACCCAGATCTTAAACATCCAGCTCTTTGAACTTCTGCATAGAACTTCTCCCAGAACTTTTGTGTGTAAAAAGTTCTCCTGGTAAACTGCTTTGCTCCAGGCAGCTGTGGTCACTTGGTTTCCATGGCAGCCCCTCACGTCTACAGCTGCGGCTACTTTAGGCTGCCTCAGGGCAGTGTGTGTGTGAAGAATGCATCCAGGAACGGCCTCAGGGCAGTGTTTGTGTGAAGGTGTATCACTGATGTCTAGTCCGACACATTTTGTAAGGGGAACAGAAATAGCAGGACTGTTGTAGATCAGATTCTAGGGTTTGCCAAGTTTTATCAAAAATTCCTATATTGTGGGGGCTGGAGAAGCATCTCTCTCAAAGCTTGGTTGGGATGGTTAGAAATCCCACTCCCCACCACCCCTACAGTTGCTGTTTTGTTGGGAGCTTGTGTGTGTGGGGAGGATAGGGAGGGGAAAATCCTCCTGGATCTGCTGCTGCCCCATCACCTCTGGGCTAGGGTTGCCATATAGGCAATTATTTTCAGGACATTTATGAAAAATACATGTTGCAGGCCCTGCCTTGGTGTCTGAGGCACCAAGGCAGGCCCTGTAACATGTATTTTTCATACATGTCCTGGAAAGATGTGCATATATGGCTCAGCAGTGGCAGCGGCAACCCACAGTTAGACAATCTCTCCAGCGCTGGACAGCAGGATGGCACCAGGTCAGAGCTGCTGAGCAGATGGGGAACACGCTATGGGTGTGCAATTCTTTTTTTAAAAAAAATTACTTAAACAAATGAAGTCCCGTTTGCTTTAGCAATTAAAATACGAAAACGATTGACAAAAGGTAATTGCAGAGATTGACTGCGCACGCACAAAATGGCCACCCAGGCTGTTTGGGGAAAGGGCTGCACATGTGCAGAATTGTCTGGTGGTCATTTTATGCACATGCAGTGAATTTCTATTATTTTAAATGAAATAAAATTAAAAAAAAAAAACAAATTGGAAAAAACCCGACAATGAACGTTTTTGTTTTATGAAACCCTTCAAAAAAGAAAGCGGGGTTTTTTTGGTCAACAAAAACAAATGATGTGCCCACTGCAAATCCCTGGAACGCAGACCTCTATCCTAGGTAGGTCTTTGTCTGGGGGCAGCAGTGCGGATGATTTCAAAGCAACCCCCAAACCTTAAATGCCGTCGGCATGAGGGGGCGGCATATAAATATAACCTAAATAAATAAATAATGGGGTTGCCAGATCCAGAAATAGTGACTCTGCCTGGCAGGACATCTGTTCTGGGAGAAGGGGAATCTCAGGAGAGATCCTGGTCCGGGCCTGGCAGGTGGCAGCATAGAGTGGAGGCAGCTGGGCAACGGGGTCTCTGTAGGGATTGGGCTTGGTGCCTGGGCTTGGCAGCTGGGAGTGTCTCATACGGAGAGAATGCAGGCTGGGGGGAGGGGGGTGTAGGTCACTGTATGTCCCTACTTCATTTTGGCTACTGTGCAGGCACAGGTACACCAACAGAATCAAAATAACTGGATAACCCCATCCCCCCAAAAGCTGAAACAAACGTCCAATGAAGCAGAAACCAAAGTGTGGTTATTATCTGTGTAATGAGGGCATGTTTACATGGGAGAACTTTTCCCTGCATTTTACAAGTCCGGGTTGGGAAAAGGGGGGCTTTAGACACTCCTCCCTGGACCAGAAGTTGCCCAGACGCCATTGGAAATATCGGCACTGGGCAACTCCCAGGTGTTCTGAGATGCAGACCTGGTAAGATCTCAGCTATCGGGGTCTTACCAGGTCTGCATCTCAAAACATCCAGGAGTTGCCCGGTGCCGCTGTTTGCAGAGGCGCCTGGGCAACATTCGGTCTGGGGAAGAGTGTCTCATTTCCCCAGGCGGGGTTTTCCCCAACATGGAAGCTTAAAATATGGGGAAAAGCTCTCTTGTGTAAAGCTACCCTCAAATATGGCTCAAAGCAGGCAAATTTGAAAGTACGCTATTTTCTGCAGATAGTCATTTTAGCTGTAGTAAAACCCAATTCCTGCCCCCACAGCAGGTTGGGAAGATTTAGATTGCTGGTTCCCAAACCTGTTGACTTTATTTTGAGACTTTAAATATAAAGTCGTGCCTCTAGACGGAAACTGTCAGGACCATGCTGGCTCTGGAACCCTCCCAGCTGTGCTGCATGATCTTGTTTGAGTCAGCCCAGCTCAGCTTCCAGGGAACTCTGAGGCAATCTACCTTCCCGTTTTCCACCCATGCTCCTAGCTGGCTAGATCGGCCTGTCTGGGTTGCAGTCCCCTCAGAGTAATTCAGTGCTTGTCTGTGACACAGCATGCTCTCCCAAGCTCCTGTTTTGCCTCTTTTCCAGGTGAGGGCTGACACTCAATCTCAAGCTTCTCGGCTCGATTTCCACGAGAATCGAGAAATGAGGAAAGTGGGTTTTGACTCTCTTGACTGAGATTTTTTTTCTCAATTTACTTACCGGAGTCACATGTGCACTGCATCTTGTGCTGAGTCTCATGTCCCGCATTTGTCTGTCCTCTCTCTGTCTGTCTCTCTCTCTCTCTCTCTCTCTCTCTCTCTCTCTCCCCCCTCCCCTCTTCTTTTCTGAAGCCACCAACGCCATGCCAGGGGAAAAAACAAAAGAACAACTGCATATGTGCAAATGGCCACTGGGTTGCATATGTGGAAATGGACACTGCCGGTGCCATTTTGGAAAAGGGCTGCACATGCCCGGTGACTATTTTGCACATGCACAATTGTTCTTCTTTTTTAAGCAAGGTTCCCGCAAGATTCTCGCACCGTCAGCGAGATCTTCTCGTGTTCTCGCTGAGGGTTCTTGATTCTCACGAGAATCAAATTGATTCATGTTCCAGCCCTATTCCAGGTCTCCTAGTTCTACCCAGACTCCCTCCAGCGTGGCTTCTGCCCAATTCATGCCCTCCCACCTAGACTCCCCCAGGACTGACTCCAACCATCGACTTCCACATCAGCCGAGTCCAGACTCCAGCTTGGTTTACCCTCAGCCCTGTGTGTGCTCATTGGACTAGCCTCTTAGCTAATGTCCCTGGCATCATCCCCAGACCCGTGTATTGTACTTGCCCATTGGACTAAACCATTGAGCCTCAATCCTGCAAGGCTTCATTGCCACCAGGTTGTCCGTGCCCCGGCAGAGCCAACAGAAACAAAGACATGCAAAGTCAAGCACATATCTGTAAGGATCTTGACCCCAACTGCAGATGGGAGCACATTGGTTACCCATGGGTAAATATCCACATTTTCAAGTCGTCAGTCAGATGCTTGATTGGTACCTGAGTACCAATGTATCATTTCTATAGTGCTACTACTAGCCATATGCAGCACTCTGCAGTCACAGATTTTGGAGACAGGTCCCTGCCCAGTGGGCTCACAATCTAAGATGGACACGGGTGAGGGAAACACAGGGATACACACACACACACTACCCATTTTTACAGATGTGGAACTAAGGCTGAGAGCTTGTGACTTGCCCAAGGCCACCCAGTGAGTTCATGGTGAGGGTGGGTTTCGAACTGGCTCTCTGTTGAGCACCCAATCTCTGCCAAGCTGAGTACCCAATTTCTCGAAAATACCAAGTATTGCTGTTACTGATTTGCCATTTTACTGATCAGTACTGGTCAGTAAATCAGTACAGGAATTGAGACAGAAAGTTGAAAAACGGGTACCAAGAGTCAGAAAGTCGATACTGGAAAACAGGAAATTAGTTCCGGAAGTTGGAAAATCCAGATGAAAAAGAGTAAATCAGTATATCGGGTGGCCCATCGGGCACTAATCAGTTATTAATTCATACCTGATGTTACCGGGCTGGATCAGTTACTGCAATTTCAATAAGCATAGTTTGCAAGTACTCATTTCAGTGCTAGCTGTGAGGCCCCAACCCACAGCTTAGGAACTTCTGATTTATTTATTTATTTATTTATTTACAGTTTTATCCCACCCTTCTCCAAACACTCAGGGCTTCTTACAACATGAAAAATATAAAAGCCAATCAAATACATTAAAAAACCCCATAAAACCTTATATGCTACTAAAGGATATTTTGTGGGAGGGGAAGTTATTATAGTTTACCATTTAAATTTTTATTTTGTTTATCTAGGCCACTAGTGCACCTAATTACAGTTTCCATTTACATCTCGCATCTTTGAGTGCCCTGTGTTGTGGTTGCCCACTAGGACTCTGGGTCTTTTCAAACTGGTCTGAAAGGAGCCGCGACGCGCGCATGGGGGCAGGGTGGAGATGGGTTGAAGCCACGGCAGGTGTGTGTCGCGTGTGTGGCCCGTCACACAGACACACACCCCATCTCCGCCTATCTCCGCTGATCTCCATACACGGAGGCACCTCCGTTTTCTCCAATGTCTCTGTGTGTGGGGGATTGGTAGAGATGGCTGAAGTGCTGGAGCGTGCATCCCCCCACCCATTCCCACTGGCGGTTACACACACGCGCCCCCCCCACCTCACCCATGTGGGCGAGTGGGGCGGGGGGGCCTGTCTCGTGTGAAAAGGGCCTAAGATCAGAGGAAGGAAGAGTCTGCAAATGTATTGATAATCTAGTTCCAGGACGAAGATCCATTTTTCTCTGCCACATGATGCAAGGAATAGCGCACTGAAAATGAAATGCAGGGAAATGAGCAGCCATGTAAATGCATTGCCGTGGCATGGAACAAAGACCTTTTTCACACGAGATGCACCCACTAATGAACACCCAGATTTCTGGGTGTTCATGAGTGGGAGAGCCCCGTGTGAAGGACGCGGTGCGGGCGCACACGGTGAGCAGGCGTGCATGCATGCTCCTGCCTAACATGCATCCCCACTAACCCCCCACTCATTAACACACATGGAGCAACTGGCGAAGATGGAGGTTGATCCATGTGTGTTGATGAGTGGGAATGCGTGCACGCCTGTATGCATGCCCCACCCACTCACTGTGCACGCAACGGCACGATCATCGACCCACCCTGTGGGGTTGTGTAAAGACTGGGGTCAGTGGCAAATTTGTAAGGAGGAAAGGTGTTGTGTGAGCAATAGGGGTGGTCCTTAGGGTGAAAATCCATTTCGTTTTTATCCCTGTTTTTGTTTCCCCCCCAAAGTTATCAGATTTAATTACAGATCAGTATTTAAATCAATTAAAAATATTTTTAAAATAAATAAATGACTGCACATGCATAAAATGGCCATTGGACCATTGGGCGCATGCACAACCTTTTCTGAAAATTGTGGCGGCAGCATCGCTCCAATTTGTAAAAAAGTAGGCAATCTGCGCATGCACAAAATGGTCACTGAGCATGTGCAGACTGGCTGCCCTTTTCCAAAACCGTGGCGACGCTGCTGCCACCATTGCGGAATGGTCTGGTGGATGTTTGCCCATTTGCAGTATTTTTTTAAATTTTAGAACCGAACCCAGACAGACCTGTTGTTGCGCTGTTCTGATTCGGTTCAGATTCATCCGGAACGGCCCATTCCATGCAGTTATGGATTAATCCAAATCCGAACTTCCCACCCCTAGTGAATAAGTCCTACATTTCTTATATGCTGATGGGACCTTTACTTTTAAATTCTGCCTGGGGAAAATACTGCTAATGGCTAGAATGGGAGGAAGCAGATAGACCCTTGCATGCAGCCTGGCGTGAAAGCGATTCATACCTCGGGATTGGCGGGAAACAGGAAATACTCCAACTGACCTCAGTTAAGACTGCGAATCACAGAAGACTTGTTCTGCAGAAGAGAGAGGCTCCAACTAGAGCACTGAGACCAAGAGCCAGGCCTCATCAGTTTAAACAGGCCTGACAAATTTAGACCAGAAAATGCTGTTCTATCCAGCAAGTAGTGAGGAAGCCTCTGTTAAAGATCAAATTGTTCATAAGGTGTGGCTGTAAGAGGCTATTTCCTGCCCTTTGTCATGTTACACGGCTGCTGGAAGCCAGGCATTCTACATTTATCAATTTCTGTCAGGAATTTTTAGAGAGGTAAATTTATAATTTAAGACCCTGCCACTTAAAAAAGTAACCATAGACATTTATTGCTGAAAATGTCCTGTGAGGAAAAAAAAATGAGTCTGCATTCATAGGTGACATCTGAGCACTGAAAGTATGGGGGGGGGGGGGAAGGGGCCACAGCTGAGGGGACTGTGTCGAGATGAGAAACCTATTTTTAAAAATTTATTTATTTAGATTTTTTTATGCTGCCCTTGCCGGAAGGCTCAGGGTGAGTAATATAAAAATATATGTATAAAATACGAAGATTAAACTTGTAAAACTGTATAAAAATGCATACCTACAAACCCCGCTAAAATTAAAACCTGAAACCTAGCCTGGCTTGTTAAATGTCTGGCCAAATACAGAGGTCTTAGATAGAACAACGTGAGGTGGATGGATGGATTCTTTTTTTTTTTTTTCACGTGAGAAAACGCACACGCACACGCACACGCACACGCACACGCACACGCACACGCACACGCATTTTGAATACCGGCCACTCTCAGTGAGTTTCTCTGTCTTCTCCTCCTCCTTTTGTTGTTCTGTTTATTATTCCAACTTAGCTGATTCCACTGTCCAATAAATGTATCTCAAGCCACATAGTTGCTCAATTAATTTGTGCTCACTGCTACCTTTAATACCCAGACAATTACAAAGAACCCAAGATTACCAGCCTACATACTGGTATGAAATATCTGGGTGAGAGTACTGTGGGGACATTCTTTCCTACAACAGGAAGACAGAGGTGGGAGGAAGGAAGGAAGACAGAAGAAAGAAAAAAATAATATAGAGATAGAGATAGAGATACAGACACCCACACCCACACACACCTCCGCTTTACCTGGACTCGGTCTGGATTCCTGGCGGTTCTGGGCACCATGCTGTCCGTCATTGGGTAACTTCAGATGTGACGGGCCCGGAGGCCCGCCACGCTGAACCCTGGACCGGGATCTGTGTCGGATCCCAGTCCATGATCAGTCCGTCCGTCCTTTAGGCGTGCCGGCCTGATCGCTAACGGGGATCAGGGAAGGGGCAGGGCTGCGCAGTGTAACGTGCGGCCACACAGCCCCACCCCCCGTGCTCCCTTGGCTGCCCATATAAAAAGGGGAAGGGAAGATGAATTGCATATAACTCCCAATAACAACTTTATACAGTGAGTACTATACTCTCACTTCCGGCTGACTTAAAAATGAGTCAAAGACTTTATGAAATCTCTTTCTCTTTCTATCTCTCCATTTTGACCATGTGCTGGATGTATTTCAGCCATTCCATGCACAGCAGCCATTTTGTGAATGCGCAGACTGACTGCCCTTTGCCCAGATGGTGCTGACGCTGCTGCCACCACCATTTTAGAAGAGGGTGCACATGTGCAGTGATATTTTACTTTATTTTTAATTATTTTAAAGGTTTTAATTGATTTAAATACAGATCCATAATATGGATCCATGTTTAAATATGGAAATTGTGAGATCAGAACCGCAACTTGAACCGAACCACAGTTTCCTCCATAAGACCACCTCCAATAATTATATAGCACTCCCATGCGTGTTAGTATGTTAACACACAGTAAAGTTTAATAAAAACCAAAAACCCATTTAAAATTCAGTTAAACAGTTTAAACTAGGAAGGGGGAAGAACAAGGAAAAAAACATTAAGGGAAACCGGTTCCCGGTGGATTCTCTAAAAGGCCCAGAGAATAAAAAAACTCTTAGAGTGCTGTTTAAAGGCAAGGAGGGAGGAGCTAGGGTGTTTTCAGACATGACGATAGCCTGCATTTTCATGGTTTAACTCATGTGGAATTGCGTACTACCATCATGGTTGAATGTGCTGCCAGATGTTGGCCTGGGCCGTTTCCTGGGTGGTGTTGGTACTTAGCCCGGGCTGTAACTTGGGGACATGCCCAGGTCACAGCCAGGGCTAAGCACCCTGGGCTAAGCAGCTGTGAAACGCCTGCCCGGCTGGGAGTAAAGCAGGCTATCATGTCTGATAGTCCGCTTTACCTGGACTCGGTCTGGATTCCTGGCGGTTCTGGGCACCATGCTGTCCGTCATTGGGTAATTTCAGACGTGATGGGCCTGGAGGCCCGCCACGCTGAACCCTGGACCGGGATCTGTCTCGGATCCTAGTCCATGATCAGTCCGTCCGTCCTTTAGGCGTGCCGGCTTGATCGCTAACGGGGATCAGGGAGGGGACGGAGCTGCGCAGTGTAACGTGTGGCCCACACAGCCCCAACCCCCAATGTCCCTCGGCTGCCCACCCTCGGGGAGAGGGTGGGCGCAGTGACCAATGCGGCCGCTGCGCCCGATCCTGTACTGTGGTCGGGGCCACAATCCATGACAGGCCAAGGTAACAGATGTTACTTTTGACCCATCCTGGATCATGGCCAATCTAACCACGGTTCTGGACCTCGGGCTGGCTGGAGGTCCAGAACCATGGTTAGCTTTGATCCCCACCAGAAATTCACTATGGTGAACATCTGGCAGGGATCAAACAGACATTACCACGATCGCTGCCGCCACAGGGAATTCACTGGGATTCTCTGTGGTGAGCAGTGATTTTGTAACGTCTGAAATTACCCATTGACTGCCTGTCATCTGAGGGTGGTCAGGCTGTTGCACACCGAACGGGGTTAGGGAGAGGCAGACGCACATCCGTGCAACTCCCTGCCTCCTCCTGAACCCGGCCAATGTGACGTTTGTTTGGCAGCTAGGCCGATCCCGGCTGGAGTGACGGCTCCCACCACTGCCCAGGTAAGTCCATGTGGCAGTGGTGAGAGCTATCACTTCTGTTTTCACCCAATGATACTTGTCTGTGGGGAGCGAGTTCTAGACTGAGGAGCCCACCGCAACAAAGGCCCAATTACTCATCGACTTAAGGCGCGATGGTGGGATCCCCAAACAGCAGGTGATTTTTGAGTACAGATAACTATCAGGGCATGGCTCCAGGAGCAGGTCTCAAATTTATAAGCAGGGCCTATGCTGTTCAGGGCCTTGAAAAGTTAAATCATCAGTATGATCCTAAATTCAATCTAGATTACACTGGCTGCAACCTCAAAGGCAAGGAGTAGCAACAACCTGCATACGTATGTCACTGTACAGACCCACTGCCCAAGACCTAGACAGACACAAAATAGGATCACAAAGCTGACAGACTCTCACCAACAGAAGTTATTTATTTATTTGTTCATTTATTTATTAAAATATTTATATCCTGCCTCTTCTGCTCCCAGCAGTTTGAGGTGGCTAACAATAAAAACACAAATACAAAAATACACCAACTCCCCCCATTAAAACAATAGCCACCCAAGACCCCTCCCCCAGCCACCCTAGACCCCTCCCCTTGTATTATGATTCCCCCCCAAATTCAGCTAAAACTGGGGGGAATAATCAACACCCACCACCGTAAACCATCCCATCCACCCATCACCCATCTCCCTCACCAAATGCCTGGTGGAACAACCAGGTCTTGCATCTTCATCAAAAGGAGGGAGGTCCAGGGCCAACTGGGCCGCTGCCGGAAGGGAGTTTCACAGCCTAAGTGCGGCCACTCAGAACGCCCTCTCCAGAGTCACCCCCCGGGATACCCGGGGGACCTCCAAGAAGGCACCTCTGGCCAAACAGAGGGACTGCTCCAGGGCCCGGGAAATGAGGCGGTCCTACAGGTATGTGGAGCCCAAGCCATTTAGGGCTTTATAGATCAAAACCAACACCTTGAATCAGGTCCAGAAAACTATAGGCAGCCAGTGCAGTGAACGGAGCACCGGTGTAATGTGCTCATGGCGACCCATCCCCATAAGGAGATGGGCCGCCGCATTCTGCATGAGCTACAGCTTCCTGACCGTCACCATGGGTAGCCCCACGTAGAGTGCATTACAATAGTCCAATCTCGAGGTAATGAAAGCATGGATGATAGTAGCCAGGTCGGAGTCTGAGACATATGGCTGAAGCCGCCACACCAGATGTAGCTGGCAGAATGTGCTCCTCGCCACAGCATCCACCTGGACATCTGGGTGGTGCCAGGTATCGAGGAGCACTCCCAGACTGCGAACCTGGGAAACCAATGGGGGATGAACCCCATCAATAGGAGGTGACATCACACCCATCGCCTTATCCACTAGCATCACCTCCATCTTGTTGGGATTCAGCTTCAGTCGGCTCGTCCTTATCCAGTCCCCCACAGCCGCCAAGCATCGTGTAAGCACTGAGACTGCGGGGTCTGGGTCAGATGGAAACGAGAGGTAAAGCTGGGTGTCATCAGCATATTGATGACACTGAACATCAAACCTTCTCATGACCTCACCCAGTGGCTGCATGTACACATTAAACAGGAGAGGGGACAATTCCTGAGCACCACCTGCTGAGTTCTTCCATCCAGAAATGAGCAGAACCAGTCAAGGATAATTCCACGCACCCCAGCCTAGTCCCGCAGGCAAGTTACCGACAGCTCATGGTCAATGGTATCAAAAGCAGCTGACATCTGATTGACCCTGCTGATTCTATTGACCCCGATCCAGTTCTCGGCGGAGGTCATTGACCAAAGTCACAAGCACAGTCATAGTACCAAAACGTGGATGAAAACTGGACTGCGGGGGATCCAGGAAACTGATGCCATTCAGATGCAATGGCCGAGCCACAACCCATTCAATAATCTTCCCTAAAAAAGGAAGATTAGAGACAGGCTGATAACTGGCGAGGGCATCAATGTCAAGCAATGGTTTCTTGAGCAGAGACCGCACCACAGCCTCCTTGAGGCAGCTCGACACTCTGCCCTCCCGAAGGGAGGCATTTATCACCTGCACCAGAGACGGCCCTAACATCTCCCGTTGGCCCAATAAAAGATCACCTGGACTACTTTGTCTCCAGGTATGGAGAGGAACAGGATGACAATAAAGTAGTAACAATTTTATTCCAGAAAACTCATAACTAGCCTAAAGAAGAAAAAGAAAGTGAGACTATATTGATCAAAATGCTTGTATTGGATCCAAAAGTCTTGCAAATATCTAGTCAAAAAAAGCTCTTTGTTCATGTTTTATTCCCCTCCCTCCCTTCCTTCCCCCCGGAGTTTATCCACAACAGTGCACAAGACAAATTGAATTTATCTCACTTATGCAAATGTATAGATAGACATTTGACCTTTCAAGATGCAGCAAAACCTAGGGGGAAGGGAGTGAAGAAGAGACGTGGCTGAAAAGTGTCAACTTGGCCAAAAGGCAAGCAATGAAGAATGGCGTCAGCCCCTTCATCCCAGGCCTGCGACATCACGTCCTCCTGTCTGTGAAACAGACCCGTGAAAAGCAATTATCCGGAGTGACGTGTGTTGATCTTTTCATATTGGCAGTCGGAAGCGTGAGCTGTTCCTATAGCACTGGTGCACTTACCCATCAGACCAGCTTTCTAAACACTCTTATGAATATAATAATGAAAGTGGTGCTCCGTTTCCAGTGCTCCAATGATCACGGAGACATGTGGGAAGTGTAGAAGGGATGAACTATATTCCCAACTTACAAGAAGAGCCAATAATAATAATAATAAATAATTAATAATAATGTGAATGCTTGCTGAAAAGGGGGGTGGTCAGAGAGGCCCCACCCCTCCAATCCTTGTCCTGACTCCTGTTGGGTGGTCTTTGCTCTGCGGCGTCTACACTGGACTCTAGGGAGCGAGGGACTGGCACCCCCACCCCTTCCCCCAGCCACCCTAGGCCCCTCCCCTTGTATTATGAGTCCCCCCAAAAGATACCTTAAGGCCAGGTCCTGTGGAGGGGTGCTCCTAGCCCCTACTAGCTGCCACTAGTACGGGTCGTGTTAGTGGCAGTTAGAGAAAGCCCCCGCTTTGTCTGGAGGCTGTTCTGCCCACAAGCTGGTTTGAAGTCATCCTGGGTCGGCTACATCAGGGAGCAAAGTGTGTCTGTGAAGTCTCCATCTGGGCTGCTCTCTCTCTCTGTTGTTGCTGGCCCTGCTGCACTGGCGCTGGGCCCCTTTGAAGCCCGGCTTCTTGCGGGTTCCGCCCCTCCTTCCCTGGGGCCGCCCCTCACTAGGGATAGGGGTGTGCGGTCTGATAATGTCATCAGGTCATGACCCGGGAATCCTGCTGTTGTGGGGATCTGGCGGTCGGAGAATCAGTGCTGGGGCCTGCTGGGGGTGTGGGGGCATGTACGGCTGTGGATGAGTATTCACAAATAATAATAATTTTATAATTATTAATTATTACTTTATTTATTACACCAGCAGTGTACCTGGTGCTGTACAATCAATAGTTATAAACAGGTCCCTGCCCCAAGGGGCTTACATTCTAATAAAGACACAGGAGGGGAGACAAGGAGACAAGGGAGAGGTGAACATAGGGAGAGATGAGGATACGTTCAGGAAGTTGAGAAGTTGAAGGTGCACATAGATGATAAACAGAGTGTACCCTGTCTTGGCATTCTCTTAAAGTCAGTGTAGGCTAGTGGACAAGCTGTGTTTGGAAGGTTCAAAGCCCATCTTAGTCATGAAGTCACTGGGTGGCACGGGGCAAGTCACAGTCTCTCGACCTCAGTTCTCCATCTGTAAAATGGGGCTAACAATGTATTCATATTTATTTATTTATTTATTTATTCAGTTTTTTACCCCACCCTTCCCTCAAAGGCTTACAAAGGTATAAAAAAATATAAGAACATAAAACATGTATAAACAAATATAAATAAACATATAAAACAGTTTAAAATCCTAAGTCCCCCTACCCTCCAACCCTCTCCCTAACCCCTCAACCCAATCTCACCCAACCTAACCCACCCTATCCTATCCCACCAAATGCCTGGCCAAACAAGAAAGTCTTACGTCTCTTCTGAAAGATGAGCAAGTCTCTTGCTGACTTATCCTGAATCATCATATCTTGTGTAACATTAAATGAGTAACTACACCTTTGTAACTAAGCCAAGCACGTGCACCTGAGACCTCATGAATTCCTATATGTATCCTTGTCTCTTCCTCTGTTTCCCCCACCCTTTGTCTCTTCCCCCCCCCCCCATGTCTCTTTTAGATTGTAAGCCCACTGGGGCAGGGACCATGTCTCTTTCTTACAATTAAGTGCCAGGTGCATTGCTTGCGCTATATAAATGCTTAATAATAATAATTAATAATGAGCAGACTCGGGTTAGGTGGCCCTGCAAGGGGAGGGAGTTCCATAATTGTGGAGCAGCCACTGAGAACACCTCTTTACGTGCCCTTGTTGTCATACAAACCTCCTGGGCAGTTGGTACAACAATGACCTACCTCACAGGGGTTGTTGTGAGGGTGAAGCTAGACAAGGATTGTAAAGCACTGTGGAAAATATCGAAGGTGTTTCTACCATGGATCACCTTGGTATTATTATTTATAGAGCCCTAGCAATGGGTATTTTCAGATGTGACGGTGGCATGGTTTAATTAGCTTTTGCACAGGTTAAACCGGGTGCCACCATCATGCCTAAAGGCACCCGCCAGATGTTAGCCCAGGTCATTACCCCATCAGTGGTGGTGGTAGCTCAAGCTGTGATTCGAGACCATCCCCAACTCACAGCCCGGGCAAAGCACCACCACTGACCAGGTAAGGGCTGCCCAACCAGAGGTAAAGCAGGCCACCGCAGATGATGGCCTGCTGTACTCTTACCATGGTCCAAAATGGTGGCACTTCTGGGCAGCCATGGCAGCCGTCTTCCATGCCCCCTCCCCAGCCTGGCTGCTATAACATTTGTCAGCTGGCCAAGTCCTGGCTGGAGTGACAACTCCCACCATGGCCAAGAGCAACCCATGGCCATGGCAGAACCCATCATGGCTGAAAACGCCCAATGTGTCTGGCACCAAACAATCATTAAATTAGACAGGTCCATGCCCTGTGAACTTACAAGCTAGGATGAGCAAGGGAGGGGGAGACAAGGGAGAGAGGAACATAGGAAGAGCCTTGGATACATTCCTGAAGTTGAGAATTCATAGGAGCACAGGCTTAGTTTAGTGACAGGCCAGAAGGGAACCCCAAATGATAAGATTGTAGAAGGAGCATTAGAGAGCAGCCTGTGGGGATTTAGAGCTAGGAAAGGCCTGACAGAAAAGGGAAGTTTTTTGGAAGGATTTGAAGGGAGCAGACTGTATGTATTCAGAGAAAGAGCTCCAGGCAAAGGGGGCAGCATCGGAGAAAGGGCAAAGATGGTGGCAGAGGGGAAGCAAAGATCCCAGGTGAGAATGTAGTAGAAAATGAGGGGCGAAAGATAGGGAAGAGCCACGTCATGAAGAGCCTTGAAGATGAAGACAAGGAGTTTGTCCTGGGTGGAAAGGGGGAGAGGCTGGAAGCCAGTGAAGGGAACAGAGAAGAGGCGGAACATTTCCATGTACCAGATCTATACTTCAAACAGCACAAAAAATGCCACCAAGCAGTAAACAAGGGCTGCTGTTGAGGTTTGTGGGTGGTTGTTGTGATCTTTGAGTGAAGCCTTAAAGACAACAGATAGCATGTGTGAAAAAAGAGTGTAAATTCAAATGCCAGGCCTATGCCGCACAAATCCATGCTGAGAAACAAAGGCAAACAAAGGTGAAAAAAAACCCCTCCCTTAAGCTTCTATAAAGGTTTTTAGACTAACGTCTCGACTCTCAAAGCACTTTGCAGTCATTAAAACCTAAAAGAGGGTGCTATTACCCAGTTAAAGCCTTTGCTTGGAAACCACCAGGAAGCTATCAAACCGAGGTTGTAACAGTACCAGTGGCTAGAATGAAATGGGTCTTAGGTTTCCGGGATCTCGGTATTAATCGCAATAGACATTCCGAGTGCCACAGACCCAGGTCCCCCAGGAGCAACATGTTCGGATTGATCACTAGGCTGATCAAACATGGCCTCTTTGTATATTTAACTCTGGCTGAGCTCTTTGCCTTTTCATTCCTGCCTGGAGCAGGGCTGGGTCGTCGAAAAAGCCATTCTAATTTTGTGGGAACAGGGCCGGTGCAAGGATTTTTGCCACCCTAGGCAAACTCCCTGTGTGTGCGCCCCTTGTGCAACCAGTGCACACATTGTGACCCTCGCATGCAACCCACACACATTGCTCACAGCCCCCATGTGCACACCCCCAGTGTGCAACACGTACATGCACAGTCTGCTTCTTGGACACTGGGGGGCTGGTAACTCCACTCCCCCCTGCCTCCTGGCCCCTTATCCAGCCATAGAGCTTGCCAGTGGTGGTGGTGGCAGCAGGATCAGACAGGAGAGGCACCCACTTCAACTGCAAACAGTGTGTGGGAGTGAGGGCTCCCAAGGGGTTTGGTGCTTCCCCCTCTTTGACCGGCGCTGCAGCGTGGGCTTGTTGCCTGGCCCCCCCAGACTATCTCACAGCCCCCCTCCCACTCCACAAGGAGGAGGGCGGAGCCAGAAGTTCCTCCCCACCTGAAAGTGTCACCAGTGGGGAGGTTAAAGCCTTGCAGAGACCCGGCGCCACCGTGCACAGTCAGCCGCACGCCTAAGGGCTGCACCTGAGCTGGTTATGCTGTTGGTTTTATTGTGTTTGGGCTGTGTGTTAGTTTTTAGACGTGTGTGGGAAGGGTAGCCTCCTTTTAATTCAGTATCTCCTCTGGATAGTAGATACCTGTTTTAGGGAGAATTGCATTAGACGTTTTAACATATTAGGGGTAGGAGGTATATTTGTGTTTTAAAGGAATTTGGGTGGGATGGGGTGTGTTTATTATGAGGGGGGGCAAGGGGGTTGGGTTGGGGAGAATAGGGCCACCCCCCCTTGGTGAGAGGAAGGGAGGTGACCCTGGGGGATGGGGTGTGGGGCTTCCCCGTGGGAATTTTAACATATTAGGGGTGGGAGGTATATTATTTGTGTTTTAAAGGGATTTGGGTGGGATGGGGTGTGTTTATTATGAGGGGGGCAAGGNAATAAAATATAACAATAAAAATAGTACTGTAAATAAAATCACACTTGACAAACTGTAGTCAAGTAAACCAACTTATAACTGGCGAAATAAGCAATACAAGGGACAGGGAGAAACAACATCTCAATATTGGTCTCTTATACACATCTAGATGTGTATAAGAGACAGGTTCCGGGGAGGGGGGTAAGGAGGAGGTTGGGGGTGGGATCGCCCTCGCAGTCCAGGTGGGATGGCCAGGGGGGGGCAACCGGGAGGTAGGAACGGCCATTGGAGTTGTGACGGGCCAGGGGAGATATGGTCTCGGGGAGGCGAGTGGGAGTGGTTAGGCGGGACAGGTGCTTAGTGCACGTCCTGCTTGCCCCCCCCCCCAGCAGATGAGCCTGTGGATCTTGGTCAGGGGGCCCTCGGCCCCGTTTTGGTGCTGTTAAACACGAGGTCGGTGGCAAATAAAGCAACAACAGTCCAGGAGGTGATCCTGAATTCTGCCACCGATCTCGCGTGCATCACGGAAACCTGACTGGACAATGAATCAGGGCCTATCTTGGCTGATCTAATTCTGTGCAGCACCAGCCACGGCTGGAGGGATGGGGGGGCGGTGTAGCTATGATTTTTAAAGAGGAGTGGTCTGTGAGGAGGTATCCGGTGCGGACCATAGTAGACATTGAAGGTCTCCATCTTGTGTTCGATTTGGTGGGGGACAGCTGGGGAGTGCTTCTGGTATACTGTGCACCTACCAGTACAGCAGCCTCCCTGCATGCTCTGGCAGAGGCAGTGTTGGAAGTGGTCTTGCAGTCCTCCAGGACGATAGTCCTGGGGGGCCTCAACATTCACGCCAATGCTGTGCTCGGGGGAGCCGAGCTTGAGTTCATGGTCGCCATGACAACCATGGGCCTGTCCCACAGGGTCAACAGCCCGACACACCTTGGAGGGCATACTTTGGACCTCATGTTCTGCACTGGCCTTGAGGAGGGTGCTCCGTTAAATGGGGAGATATCAACTGTGACCTTGTCATGGACCGATCATTACCTCCTACAGACCTCTCTTCTAGCACATGTCTGCCCCTGACAGGGTGTGGGTCCTATTAGGATGGTCTGCCCCCGGAGGCTGATGGACCTGGTACGGTTTCTAGGTGCTCTGGGGAGTTACCCTCTGACCTTGACGACCGTCTCATTGATGACCTCGTCAAGTTATGGAATATCTTGCTGACAGAGGCCATCGATCAAACAGCTCCCAGGCGTCTGTTGCCCAGGCAGTGGCCCCACAGACCTCCTTGGTTCTCTGAGGAGCTGCGGGTCCTGAAGCAAGAGGGGCGATGGTTGGAGTGATGGTGGCTTGATCTTGCACTGAAGCCGACAGATTGCAACATACAGCTAGTTTACAAGCCTATGCTGTGGCTATGCGGATAGCAAAGAGGGAATTCTTTGCTGCACTCATAGCAGCTGCAAAATCCCGTCCAGCGGAGCTGTTCTGGGTGGTGCGGGGGCTGGTCAGTCCAGCCTCCCTCAACCCGGGGGTTGTGTCATCTTCCGCCCGCTGCGACCTTTTTGCGGATTATTTTGCTGATAAAATTGCTCGTATTCACCAAGACCTCAATGCCGCACTTAATGCAGTGGAGGAGGCAGAGGGTGTAGAAGCCCCAGCTTGTCCGATTTTATGGGATCACTTTCAGTCGGTGACACCTGCTAACGTGGTGGGGGTGCTTGGGGCTGTTCAAGCCACTTCTTGTGAATTAGATCCATGCCCGTCCTGGCTAGTTAAGAGCTGCCGGGACACATTGGGGCTGGGGCTGGCTGGGCTGGTCAGCACCTCCCTACGGGAGGGCAGAGTGCCAAGCTGTCTCAAAGAGGCAGTGGTGCGGCCTCTGCTCAAGAAACTATCGCTTGACGCTGACTCTCCTGCCAGCTATCGGCCTGTTTCTAACCTTTCCTTTTTAGGGAAGGTTATTGAACAGGTAGTGGCTCAGCAGCTCCAGGGGCATCTTGACTGCATCAGTTAACTTGATCCTTCGTAGTCTGGCTTCCGTCTAGGTCATGGCACTGAGACAGCACTTGTGGTCTTGGTGGATGACCTTCGCCGAGAAAAGGACTGGGGTCCATCGACCCTACTGGTCCTTTTAGATCTATTGGCAGCATTTGATACCGTTGACCACGAGATGTTGGTGACATGCCTCTGGGACAGTGCAGGGGATGGGTGGGATCATTCTTGAATGGTTCTGCTCATTCCTGACTGGAAGAACTCAGCGGGTGGTACTCGGTGATTATTGTTCATCTTACTGAGACGTCCCGCAGGTTTCGATTTTGTCCCCTCTCCTGTTCAACATGTATATGCAACTGCTCGTTGAGGTGATCAGAGAGTTCGGGGTGAGGTGTCATCAGTATGCGGATGACACCCAACCGTATCTCTCATTTTTGACCGACCCAGGCCCGGCTGTCTTGGTGCTTACCCGGTGTTTGGCAGCTGTGGGGGACTGGATGAGGGCTAACTGACTGAATGAATCCTGACAAGACGGTGGTGATGCTAGTGGGTAGGTCGTCGGAGTTGACAGCTCCATCGATTGATGGAGTTTGCCCTCCGCTGATGTCCCAGGTGCGGAACTTGGGGGTGCTCCTCGATGTGCAGCTCCACCTGGATCTCCAGGTGGAGGCTGTGGCGAGGAGTGCCTTCCGCCAGTTACGTCTGGTGCGGCAGCTTAGGCCGCTGGTTTCGGTTCAAGACCTGGCCACGATCATCCATGCTTTTATTACCTCTCGATTAGACTACTGCAACGCGCTCTACGTGGAGCTACCTATGGTGATGGCTCGGATGCTGCAGCTGGTGCAGAATGCGGCGGCCCGGCTCCTGGTGGAGTTGGGCCTCTGGGAGCACATTACACCAGTGCTCCAATCTCTGCACTGGCTGCCAACAGTATTCCGGGCCTGATTCAAAGTGTTGGTTTTAACCTATAAAGCCTTACACGGCCTGAGCCCTGCTTATCTGTGAGACTGCCTCACTCCCTGGGTTCTAGATCGGCCCCTGCGGTTGACCGGGGGCACCTTGCTGGAGGTCCCCCGGGTTTCCAGTGGGGCCACGCAGAATAGGGCATTTTCAGGGGCTGCACCGCGCCTCTGGAATTCCCTCCTGGTGGGGGCACGTCAGGCCCTGGACCTTCCGGCCTTCCATAGGAACTGCAAAACCTGGCTGTTCCATCAGACATTTAGTGAGGGAGAAGGGTAGGGGTTGGTAGGGGTTGAGGAGGGAGGAAGGGGTGGGGGGTTATTTGTGTTTTTTATGCTGTATGTTTTTATACTGTGTTTATATTATGTTGTTAGCTGCTCTGGGCTGCCTGTGGCGGGATAGAGCAGGATATAAATTTCGCAAATAAATAAATAAACTTGCTAGAGAAGTGGCGGGAACAGCTAGATCAAGGGTCGGAGAAATGGCAGCAGAAACTGGATTGCAGGTGTGGAGACACCTAGGGGGTGCCTCTTCCACCCCCAATCCAATGCAAGGCCACTTAGGGTAGCAAGTTGAAGGGGTTACCGTTCCTGTCCCATCCAGTTCAGAGCTTATTGTTGGTGGCAGCAGCAGCGGGGCAGCTTGAATGGGAGCAGGAGAGTCACCTCCTTCAAGGTGGTTTCCTAGGTGGCTGCCTGAGCTTCCTAATGGTAGCACTGGCCCTGTGTGGGAAAGTTCCACGTAATTGTAATGGCTTGTCGGAATTCCAACCAAAATAATTTTCCAGTCAGAAGTCCAACCGGACCATTTGGTGCATGTGTATAACAGCTTGGGACCCACTTATCTGGCAGATCACCTGGCCTACCATGTCCCGGTCAGCTGGGGATGCCTGTCTGGAGTTACTCATTTTTAACTTGGCTTCCATAACGAGGAGGGCATTCTCGGACGCCACCCCACAGTTGTGGAACTCCCTCTCCTGGGAGGTTTGCTTACGTCCAGGCTTGAGCACCTTTAGGAGAAAGCGTAAAACTACCTTATTTGCAAGGGCATTTGGTGGGGGGGGCTAGGGTAGGGGGGGAGTTGTGGGGGTAAAGGGTGAGTCAGGAGGTAAGGGGGCTTGGGGTGGAGAAGGGTTGGGGGGAATGGTGTGGGGTGTTTTATGTTTTATGTGTATTTTTTTATATTTTACTCTTGTAAGCCACCCTGAGCTGCCTTTGGTGGGATAAGAAATTTAAATGAATTAATTAATGTAATTAAATAAAATAATTCAATTCCCCCTCCCCTCCACCCCCCTTCTGTCCTACTGGAACTCGGACTGAATGAACTGCCCAGTTCCAACAGATGTCCATCAACGCCGATGGGCATGAATAAACAGAACAATCATCCCGTTTGCGTGTTGTCAATGTTGTGCACCAATCACCCATGTCCTGTGTGCGACACCAATGTGGTGAATGTCACAGGTAACTCACAGTTTGCCAATAGGGCTATTGCCCCTTACGTCCCCTTCTCCGCTGTCTGCTCCGTGTGCCACCTGGGTGGGCACCAAATTGGGAACATGTGCTTCCACTTGGGGGGGCAGGGGAGGGTAAGAAACAGCCAGGGGACACCCACTCGTGGTTGGCTGCTGTTTTGTTTGTTCCCACCCTATGTGAGGATGGGCCTAGCCATTATGTTGCCCAAGGCCACCAGTTTCCCTGAGTCCAGCTCTGCTGGAAAGAAACTCTAGGGATGTGCGAACGCGGTTCGGAAGTTCGGAGTTCGGACCGAACTCGAATAGTTCGGTCAACCAAATTCCACCAAACTGTTTGGTCAAATCCGAACCAGTTCGGAAGGCAAAAAAACCCGGTTTTGAATGTACGAACTTGGCTCAGAAGTTGGGAATTCGACCGAACTTTTGAACCGAACTCAATTTTCGAACTGAACTGAATTTCCGAACTCGGTTCTGTTCGCACATCCCTAAGAAACTCCCCTGCAGTTGGGTGTTTCTACACACACATTTCTCCTGCATGTTTGCTGTTACATCCTGAACTTTCTTTGTGTCTAAATCACTCACCCAGTTCTTAAACATCTGGCTCTTTGAATTTCTGCGTAGAACTTCTCCCAGAACCTTTGTGTGTAAAAAGTTCTCCTGGTAAACTGCTTTGCTCCAGGCAGCTGTGGTCACTTGGTTTCCATGGCAGCCCCTCATGTCTACAGCTGCGGCTACTTTAGGCTGCCTCAGGGCAGTGTTTGTGTGAAGAATGCATCCAGGAACTGCGTCAGGGCAGTGTGTGAAAAATGAATCTGGAACTTACTTGTGGACTTGTAAACCCAGAAGATTGAAAAATCTGGAACTTTAAGGTGTGTGTAAAAATGCCTGTTGTGTTAACAGCACATCTTTCATTTTGTTTATACATCCCCATCCCCTATTTCCTGGCTGGCACTGAGCTAAATTTGCCTGTCAGATGGAGTCTATTTCAAAGCCAGGCTTTTGAAGCTGATTTCTGATTGTCGTCTCTTCTAAAAGTCCTTAAACAGAGATCGGCTTGGCAGTGAGTTGGGTGGGTGGGGGAATCACCCTTCTCTCTGTAAAACCTGTCGAGTTCTGTGTCATTGTGAAAGGAGGCTAGCTGGGAATAGCTAGAGGGCATTTGGCGGGCCGGGATCGAAATTAGGTGGGAGGTTGTTGGGTGGTTGGAGTGGGTTGGGGGTTTTTTTGGGAGGGGGGGATTGTATTTTATGGGGTTTTTTGTAAGCCACCCTGAGCCTTCGGGGAAGGGTGGGATATAAATGTTAACAAATAAATAAAATAAATGTGGACACTCTCTGCTTTGGTTTGTTGCACTGAATGCATAAGTGTTACCAAGGCATAGAATGTAATGGAAGAGACCTGGAAGGTGATCTAGTCCAATCCCCAGCTTGGATGAAGGATGACTACAGGTACACAATCCCTGTCGGATGGCTGTCCAGCCACTTTTTGAGCATTTCCAGTGATGGAGAACCTACAATGGGGATGGGGAGTAACAGACCATGTCTTGTTTTTTGGGGCCTTTTCTAGTTCCTGGATCTGGTCCCTGGATCCAGTTCCCACCCCCAAGCACTGAAAGACTGAGTTCAGGGTAAGGGAGAAGAGATGGATTTATTTATTTATTTATTTAATTAAATGTATTACCCCGCCTTTCCCGCCAAAGGCGACTCAGGGCAGCTTATAATATTAAGACATGCGCACAAGGGGAGGGGACAGATCCATGACTCAGGTCCATGAACTGGCCTTTTCTCTCCCTTAAGTGCTTTGCCCTCAACGGCTCTGCGGCCATTGGAACTTGTACTTATTTTCAAAGTGGCCCCAGGGTGAGAAACGTTTCCTCAACCCTAGCCTATGACCTCCCATAGCAACTTGTTCCATTGCTGAATAGTTCTTACTGTTAGAAAGTGTTTGCCTGATAGCTAATGCCGCTTTTACACGTGACAAAAATGGGTTCTTATAAGTTCTCAGGATAACATCAGATGTTATAAATGCTGGACTTTTGTAATTTGGGAACACAGTATTCCCCTTTTATGCAGTGATATCTCGCAGCCTGTAAGAGTCAGATCTGGAACAGTGCATTCACACATTACAAAACTCCAGCATTTATAACACCCGTTGCTATCTCAAGCACTTATAAGAACCCATTTCTGTCATGTGTAAAAGTGGCCTAAGTTAAAACAGAGGAGGAAATTCATTACACAAATTATCAAGGTAATATGTCCAAATTGTAATGGCTGTATGAAAGGTGGATGCTGGTAACTCTGGGAAAATACTTGCTACAGTTTCAGTTCCGTCCTTCCTTCCTTCCTTCCACCCTCATCCCATGGACTCCGGGTGGGGTATGATACATAAAATGTGTGCACTAATAAAGACCATTTAAAACCCCCTATCCTAAATCTCCCCCAAATAATGCCTGGCTAAATAGAGAAGTCTTACATTGCCTCTGTAAGATGAACCTGCTTGGGCTTAGATGAACCTACAGGAGAAAAGAGTTCCATAATTGTGGGGCAGGTACCAAGAACATCCCTCTGCATGCCCTTGGTGTATGACCTTGACAGACAGATGGAATATACAAGAGGGTGCTCCTGGCTGTCCTCAGAGACTGCAGTGGGAAATAAGGGTGAAAGAGAAAGTGAAAGAGAAAATCATTGTGGGTGCAATCCTTGCCCATTCACATTGAACTGGACTTTACTGTGGACTCAGGGGAGGAGAGTTACATCAGAATGGGGTGGGGTGAAGAGACTTTTCTGCTTTCTCTCTGAAGCCTCCCCCCGCCCCCCAACAACAACACAAGGTCATGGGTGTTAACAGATGCAGTACTGGCTCAATTAGCCCACTCCGGCCTGCCAGCGCCAGCACCAAACTCCGCATGCCTGTTCCAGGCCTGTCAGATGTGGGCCAAGTTTGAACCCCAGTGGGGGTTGCAGCCAGGCCAGAGAGGTGGGCCTGGAACAAACCGGGCATGCAGTCTGGCCCTGCATGGGTCAGAGCGGGGTGAACCGGGCAGGCGTATCTGTTTCCACAATCACCCACCCAGCCCAGCATGGGGGTGGTTGCCATAGCAGCCAGCAATGGCTGTCTGTTATCAGCAGCCATGACTTCCTGTCATGGCAAGCAGCAGGGTGCTGGCCACAGCGCAGGGGCAGAATCAGCCAACTGTGTGCTGCTCCCCGTGCCAGGCTGTGCCAGGCTGGAGGAACGTTAGTTTCTGTCCCCTGAACTGACCTGGCCGGGGGTGGCCATCTTGCTCCGGATATGCAGTTGCAGTGGCGGCTGCATGTATGTTAACACCCCATGTCATACTTCAGAAAGGGTCAATGCAAGGGGGACTCTCTTACCTCTCTCTGATGTGGCCCAGGCTGCCCGCATGGTTACATCACAGTCCTCCACAAGGGGTAGTGCTTCTCTGGATGAAAAGGCCACACCCCACCACCCCTCATTGACTCCCTTCATTACATCCCATAGTGACTCTTGATAAATCAACTCACCAAGGGTGCCACAAGTACACTCTTCCCCCGTGTAGTCTCTTTGTGTTGAGGGGTTCCAGGGTTGCTGCAGTACAAACACAATGAACAAGGTAGACACGGCACTCATCAGGTCTAAACTGAACTAAACTGCCTAACTGAGTCAGACCAATGGTCCATCTTAGCCCAGTATTGTCACAACCTGACATGGCAGCAGGGGTTTCAAATTTGGGTCCAAATCTGGCTCTTTCAGGGTCTCTGTCAGAGGCCATCCCAGCGTGCTACCTGGGACCCCTCCAGGCCCCCAGTGGAGGCCTCCCCCAGGTGTGCTACCAGGGATCCTGAGGTGGAGATACTGGGGATTGAACCTGGGACCTTAAGCACACACTCTTACCACTTGAGCTATGCACCCCCCCGGCTTTATTGCTCAGGGATTGGGCCAGGGACAGTGGATCCAGATCTGTCCCTCCCCAGGAGAACCAGACTCTTCTAGCTAGCCAAGATAGTTCTGAGGCACTGTACAAACTAAGAGTTTCTTATACAGCACAGGATGGCTGTAGGCAATAGGAAAGAGGAACAAAGGAAGAGAGGGCGAGTCAAGAATGTTTAGATATTACCTCTTTGGGTGCTTTGAAATGCTCCACAACTCAAGCCAGGGAGGTGTCCATGGTGGTCACTATTAGGGAGCCGCCCTTTCAGCCTTTGTAATGACACCGACCGATATATCCTCACAAGGCCTTTTTGCTGTTTTAACCATTGATGGAGCTGCAGGCTGCCCTGAATGTGTCAGAGCATGTCAGAACACGCCAACATCTTGGGGAGACAAAGAGAAGGAAAGACCTAACCTTCAGATGTGGCATCATGCAGGCCACACTGCTGAGAATGCAGACAGATCCCATGGTGCTAAGTACCACAAAAAACCCCGTATGTGTCTGACTAGAATTGGTTATCCTGCTTATCCGAAATTACTACTGAAGCCCAGTATTCGAAGTTACTCTGTTTTTACCAGGTGTCTTGGTATTTGACTCAGGTTTTACCGAGTACTGAGTAACTGAGGAATTGGCCCGGTACTTCGTCCAGTACTTGGTAAAATCTTCAGATGGGCAACATACGGGGCTTTTCCTGGTCCTATATAAGGGAGCTTGGTACTCGGAAAATACTTGGCTTTACTGAGTATTTTACCGAGTATTGAGTATTCGGCCAAGTTACCGAGGACTAGCTAGAAACTTGGAGCTGAACCTTGGAAACTGGGAAGTATTTGTGATTATTTTTTTTACTATTTGGTGCAGCCCTATCCAGATCCCATGGTGCTAAGTATCACAGAAGCCCCCATATGTGACGGACTAGAATCGGTTATCCTGCTTATCCTAAATTACTACTTAAGCCCAGTATCAATCAATTTTTATTATGGCACTAAGCTTCCGCTATAGCCAGATATACAATTAACACACACAAAAAAAATAAATAATAAAATATAACAATAAAAATAGTACTGTAAATAAAATCACACTTGACAAACTGTAGTCAAGTAAACCAACTTATAACTGGCAAAATAAGCAATACAAAGGACAGGGAGAAACAACATCTCAATATTGGTCAACCTCACTCGACCCATTTCTCCCGTTCCCTCATGGCAAGCAGCGTAAATAATGCAATAGCATAAAAAATTCCCTCATCAGATGAGGAAAGCAGAGCTGCAATTCTGGCTGGGTCTAGCTTGTGGATATAAGGCCCCCAAACTGGCTCCAGCCAAACAGCCCCTAATGGCCTTATATATCGGGCAAATGAAAAGGAAATGGGCCAGATCTTCCACCTCCAGCCCATTACAGGGACATGTGCGGGATTTATATGCAATGTTCTCATATCTTCCCTCAGTAACAGCTGAGCAAAATAACTGAAATCGGAGGCAAGTATAAGCCCTTCGCAAGGCAGTTCTAGTTAATTTGTCCAAGTAGGGCTCAAGATTGTGGATGGTTTTTATCAAATGGTAACAGGGAGAGACCTTCCAGGAGGGGAGCTTTGCCAAATCCTCCTGCTTCGCTATATCAAATATTCTTTGATGAATCAATGTTTTCTGTAATAAAGGGGATTTGTCCTGGAAGAAAGAGAATGAAAACCCCAGGTCCCTCAGATAAAAAGATATCTGAGAGAGCCAGGGATAATTCCCTGCTCCATCATGCTCTAATTCTTCTATCAGACATTGGGCCGCAAGGGTATCTCTATCCTGGTGGTATAATTCAGACCAAAATCTGAGCGCCTGGAGCTTACACAGGCTAGAGATGGCCAACACCCCCATCTCCGTTCGAACTACAGCGGCAGGGACAGCCTGTGGGACTCTTAGGAGGCTCCTTAAAAACTTATTCTGGGCTACATCGAGTACCTGGCTCTCCCCGTCCAAGGTCACTTCTGCTCCAAAGGTTAAAAGGGACTGAACTTTGGCTCTGTATACCTCCAACACAGTTGAGACGGTGATGCCAGCAGAACCCGATGCTAGCTTCACAATCCCTTTGGCAGCTGCATTGGCTTTAAGGGCCAAACATTTCCTATGTTTGCCCCATAGGCCACTTTTTGAAAACACAACTCCCAAATAAACATAGGAATCTACTTGCCTAAGCGAATCCTTTCCTATGTCCCAGGTGTAGTTAAGTGTCCTTGCCTTCCCTAAGGCCATCACTTGGGATTTTATCGGATTAACTGTTCGCTCGTTCACAGAACTGTAATCTGCCAGTAGCCCCAGCTGATGTAGAAGACCTCTCCTTGTTTGTGATATTATAACCAAATAATCTGCATACAATAAGATATTAAGGGGTCTAGTCCGAACTTTTGGAGCATGGGCAAAGTCCGAGGAAAGACTCTGGGGCAAGTCTCTAAGATAGAGGTTAAAAATCAGGGGAGCCAGGACACATCCTTGCCTGACTCCCCTTGCCACATCAAATGGCCGCGACTGTCTGATGTCGGTTCCTATTCTGACCCTTGAGGTATTATTCAAGTGCATATAGATAAGTAAGGGAAGCAGATGATTATCAATACCCCAACCATGTAGCTTCCTCCACAGTTTAGGACGAGAGATCGAATCGAACGCTTTGCTATAGTCTATGAAGGCCAGAAAAAGACCCTGACCTGATTTGTGTGTACTTGATTATTACATGGCGCAATACAAAGATGTTATCCATGATAGATACATTTTTCCTGGAAGCCCAGTATTCAAAGTTACTCAGTTTTTATCAAGTGTCTTGGTATTTGACTCAGGGTTTACCGAGTACTGAGTAACTGAGGAATTGGCCCGGTACTTGGTCCAGTACTCGGTAAAATCCTCAGATAGGCAACATACGGGGCTTTTCCTGGTCCTATGTAAGGGAACTTGGTACTCGGAAAATACTTGGTTTTACTAAGTATTTTACTGAGTATCAAGTATTTGGCCAAGTTACTGAGGACTGGTCAGACACTCGGAGCTGATCCTTGGAAACTGGGAAGAATTTGCGATTTTTTTTTTTTTACTATTTGGTGAAGGCCTCCTCCTCACCTCTTCTTGCCAGTTCCAACCCCTCCCCCCTCTCTCTCCTTCCCCTCCTTTGAAACTCACTCCGTACGCCTCTACTCCCCTCTCCACCTCCGTGTTGCTATTATCTTGTCACGTTGTGCCTCAGTTTCCTCAAAGGGAATTTGCGCTTAGTGGTCCAGGCCTGACATGATCTGGTCTGGGTATAGGGTGCTCTTTTCCAATATGTGGAAACTCAGTTTACACTTTGCTAATAAGCCAGCCAGCTCAGCTAAGTATCGTAAAGACAATTTATTTATAAATGTAGCTATGAGACTTAAGAATATTATACAAATATGAAGCAATAGTTTGCTTAAGTTCAAATAAATACATAGTACAAAAGAAACAGTGTCAGTTAAAAACACATGGTTTAAGAGGACATTTCTGTTCAGAGAACAGCTCTTATTATAAATTCAAAGATCTTAACATCTATAAGATATAACATATGCTCTAAGTATTATTGCTATTGTTGACTCAATGCATCATAAAGGATATACATTCATATTACCCAGTCCGTTGTCCCATACTGCCATATGAATATGAGAAAAGCTCCAAGGAAGGANCCAAGCCAAGAACGTGTACCTGAGTTCTCGCATCCTCATGAATGTTGCATCCCTTGTCTCTCCCTCTGTTCCCCCTTCCCTGTCTCTCCTCCCTCTGTCTTTAGATTGTAAGCTCTCGGGCAGGGAATGTGTCTGTTTTATTCTCTGAAAAGCACCAGGTACATTTCTTATATATAAATGCTTATAATAATAATAAATGTCATCTCAGTATCCTTTCCATTATTCTTAACCTGTAGCCTCAGCTCACTGATAACTCCACACCTCTCTTCAGTTCCAGCTACAACACAGCTTTTAAGACATCCAGGCTATTCATTCTTTCCTTGGGTTACATTTCACTGTGCCATGTGGCATTCTGGCATTATAGTGTATAAACGTCTGTACAACAAGACCATTAATCCATCTTGGAAGTAATTGACAGAGTTATGTATGCTGATAAAATCTTCATTGAAAACTCCCTTTGTTATGACTCTGAATTTGTCCCTATCCTCACAAGCTTCTAGTTAGAAACCTGATGCATGGTGAAAGACTCTGATCATCAGATCAGAGCTAAGATCATTTTGAATAATGGCGCATACACAGCTTTAGCCAAATATCCTTATGCAACCATTTTAACTAAAAGCCATTGCTGGAGCTCCGCTTCCTGCGGGTATCATGTTATGCATAAGCGGAATGGACAATTAAATCCTCACTTGCAAGGGTTGAAGGGAATGTGCAATTTTATATTTGAAAATAAAGGGACCAAGACAAGGTCCGTGCGCTTGGGGCGCACAACACGTTGTGCATGGTGCCCACCCAGTGTGTGCAATGCACATACCAAATGTTCCTGTGGCAGTACATGCGTTACATGCATGCACCAAGCACGCACAACGTATGCGCATGCAGACCTTGGACTGGTCCCATAATTTTTCAATTTTAGATGAAGGATTGGGTATGTGATAGCAGTTTTCAGGGGTGTAACTAGGTTGGAATGGACCCAGGTGCAAGAAATGGACTTGGGCCCCTATCACCATCGTCCGAGCTTTTAGTTCCACAAACACAAGGTCTGGAAGGGACTTTGAGGATCATCTAGTCCAACGTCTCCGGTATATCTATTTATTTACAGCAGCGTACCTGGCTTTATACAATTGCTAGTTACAGACAGGTCCATCCCTGCTGAATACCCCTCTTCCCTTTCAGTGGGCCAAGCGATGCAGTTTTCAGCAAATAGACCCTCTCCCATAGCACAGACAACCCACAACTCTAGATTCCCACAGCACCAACCCCACCAACTCACCCCCATCGCCGGAGCCCCAAAACACAAACACCTCCGGATCCAGTGAAGACAGTCAACTCCTGATGCATCCAGGGCTGACCCTACCGTGGGACAGCCACCCCGGGCCCCGCTCCTGGGGGGACTCTGAGCGTGGGGCCCCCAGCCAACTCCGACTGACAGGCAGTGGAGGAGGTCAGCAGGAGTGAGGGAGAGACAGGACATCTAGATGTGTATAAGAGAGCTGCATTGGCTTTAAGGGCCAAACATTTCCTATGTTTGCCCCATAGGCCACTTTTTGAAAACACAACTCCCAAATAAACATAGGAATCTACTTGCCTAAGAGAATCCTTTCCTATGTCCCAGGTGTAGTTAAGTGTCCTTGCCTTCCCTAAGGCCATCACTTGGGATTTTATCGGATTAACTGTTCGCTCGTTCACAGAACTGTAATCTGCCAGTAGCCCCAGCTGATGTAGAAGACCTCTCCTTGTTTGTGATATTATAACCAAATAATCTGCATACAATAAGATATTAAGGGGTCTAGTCCGAACTTTTGGAGCATGGGCAAAGTCCGAGGAAAGACTCTGGGGCAAGTCTCTAAGATAGAGGTTAAAAATCAGGGGAGCCAGGACACATCCTTGCCTGACTCCCCTTGCCACATCAAATGGCCGCGACTGTCTGATGTCGGTTCCTATTCTGACCCTTGAGGTATTATTCAAGTGCATATAGATAAGTAAGGGAAGCAGATGATTATCAATACCCCAACCATGTAGCTTCCTCCACAGTTTAGGACGAGAGATCGAATCGAACGCTTTGCTATAGTCTATGAAGGCCAGAAAAAGACCCTGACCTGATTTGTGTGTACTTGATTATTACATGGCGCAATACAAAGATGTTATCCATGATAGATACATTTTTCCTGGAAGCCCAGTATTCAAAGTTACTCAGTTTTTATCAAGTGTCTTGGTATTTGACTCAGGGTTTACCGAGTACTGAGTAACTGAGGAATTGGCCCGGTACTTGGTCCAGTACTCGGTAAAATCCTCAGATAGGCAACATACGGGGCTTTTCCTGGTCCTATGTAAGGGAACTTGGTACTCGGAAAATACTTGGTTTTACTAAGTATTTTACTGAGTATCAAGTATTTGGCCAAGTTACTGAGGACTGGTCAGACACTCGGAGCTGATCCTTGGAAACTGGGAAGAATTTGCGATTTTTTTTTTTTTACTATTTGGTGAAGGCCTCCTCCTCACCTCTTCTTGCCAGTTCCAACCCCTCCCCCCTCTCTCTCCTTCCCCTCCTTTGAAACTCACTCCGTACGCCTCTACTCCCCTCTCCACCTCCGTGTTGCTATTATCTTGTCACGTTGTGCCTCAGTTTCCTCAAAGGGAATTTGCGCTTAGTGGTCCAGGCCTGACATGATCTGGTCTGGGTATAGGGTGCTCTTTTCCAATATGTGGAAACTCAGTTTACACTTTGCTAATAAGCCAGCCAGCTCAGCTAAGTATCGTAAAGACAATTTATTTATAAATGTAGCTATGAGACTTAAGAATATTATACAAATATGAAGCAATAGTTTGCTTAAGTTCAAATAAATACATAGTACAAAAGAAACAGTGTCAGTTAAAAACACATGGTTTAAGAGGACATTTCTGTTCAGAGAACAGCTCTTATTATAAATTCAAAGATCTTAACATCTATAAGATATAACATATGCTCTAAGTATTATTGCTATTGTTGACTCAATGCATCATAAAGGATATACATTCATATTACCCAGTCCGTTGTCCCATACTGCCATATGAATATGAGAAAAGCTCCAAGGAAGGAACTGTTTCTGAAAAATCCATTTCTCCTCTCCTTTCTTATAGAATGAAAATTGCTTGGAAGTCAGCTAAAAATGATGTCCGGTCAAAACTGCTGACAGGGAGGGTTTTCTCAGAATACATAGTAAGAAGCCTGTTGATACATACTAAAACAGGTGACTATCATCTAAGATAGGATTAACAATGAGTAAACTCCAAACAAACAAGGCCTCTTTCTGCCCTGCTTGGGAGTTACGTCTCTTGACTCTAGTCAACAGTGAATGTTGATTTCTTTAAGAGACAGACTGGCTAATTACATCTCCTGTTCCAGTATACAGGCTGATTACATCTCCTGTTCCAGTATCTGGTCAAGAGTTCAGAAGAAAGGTCACTATAGGACAGCTCTTTAGGAAGTCATCACACAGAGAGGCCAATTCTGATTTCCAATATATTGAAACACAGATGGTAAAAAAATATATGCCTATATACAGGATACATGACAATCTACCCCCCCCCCCCCCNACAGACAACCCACAACTCTAGATTCCCACAGCACCAACCCCACCAACTCACCCCCATCGCCGGAGCCCCAAAACACAAACACCTCCGGATCCAGTGAAGACAGTCAACTCCTGATGCATCCAGGGCTGACCCTACCGTGGGACAGCCACCCCGGGCCCCGCTCCTGGGGGGACTCTGAGCGTGGGGCCCCCAGCCAACTCCGACTGACAGGCAGTGGAGGAGGTCAGCAGGAGTGAGGGAGAGACAGAGGCCCTGCCTCTCCCATACTCTGTGCCCCCCCCTCTGCTGCCTGTCACAGTCTCGGCCAGGGGAGATGAAGGAGAGGCGGGGCTTCTGCCTCTCCCTCATTTCCCCTGGCTGAAACAGCTAGGCAGCGGAGGGGGCCAGCAGCGTGAGGGAGAGGTGGGGCCTCTGCTTCTCCCTCACTTCTGGCAGAAATGAGGGAGAAGCAGAGACCTTGCCTCTCCCTCACTCCGTGGGTGCCCCCCTGCCTGTCAGCCTCTGAGCTAGGGGAAATGAGGGAGAGGTGGGGTCTCTGCCTCTCCCTCATTTCCCCTAGCCAAGACAGCCAGACAATGGAGGGGGCCAGGCAGCGAAATGTCCGGTGGCATTGGGCAGCAGACTTAATATGCTGCCATGGTGCCCGCCCTGCCTGAAGCGTCGAGCCTGGTGCTGGACCCAGGCCGCCGCCACCGGTGGCGGATCAGGTAAGTGATCCGATGGCTCAGGCTTGGGGATGGGCAGAGGGGAGTGCCCTTCCGCCCATCCCCGAGCCCAGGCCTGGGTAGCACGCCACCCCCAGACTGAGCCGGGGAGCACTCCTAGGCCCGCCGATGGAAGAATAGGGCCTCGCCTTTGTTTCTCACTATGGGCCCCGCATATGCTAAGGCTGGCCCTGTATGCATCTCCTGTTCCCACACCTCCTGGTCCAGTGAAGACAGTCAGCTTCACTGTACTTCATGGTGTTCCAGAAATGGGTGCGGTGATGCCCCCCCCAACCCCCCCAAATACACACATTACCGAGCTGCTCTGGAGAATCTTTTTAACACCTACGGAAGGGGAAAGCAACCGGTTTCCTAACTGTGAAGTAGCTGTCATGAGACAACATCACATGGTGGCTGGGGCACTGCCCTCCCCCCCAGCACGCAAAGCCCAACATCTCCTCTCCCAGCATGGGAGCCCAGCCAAAGGCACTCTCCAAGGCAAGCAGCAGTGCAACGTGCTTCCTGCAGCATCAGGGATGAGGCAAGGCCCCAGAGAACACAGTGCAGCTATCGGGGGGAGGAGGAAGAGGGCTCCACCCCTCACTCTCACTGTTCAAATCCAAGGGAAGGGCACTGCCACTCCCCGATCACTCGCGTTGCTCTCAAACTCCTTCTGGGGCTGGCACCAGAACGCAACCCGCTCTCCCCTCTGACCACCTCCAGTAAATCCACTGCTCTGACTCCAGAGACACTCTCTCGACACTGCGGCATCTCTCCCTCCTTCCACTTGCTGCGCCTGAGCGCTGGAGGCTGCGGTTGTGCTGCCTGTCTCATGCCACCGCCAGTCCTTGTTTCATCCCCCGTCATGGAGGCGTCTTCTGCTTCCACTCAGCTGAATTAGCGGCCCTGCCACAACAGAACAGGATTTGTGCCCCTCTTCTGCTTGGGCCCTGGTGCAAATGTCCCTCCTGTCCCTATGATAGCTACGCCACCTGCAGTTTTCAAATATCCGCAGCTGTAGTCATCCTGCATGCAAGACGGAAATTAGACGAGATAGCCCTTGTGGTCCCTTCCAATTCTGACATTCTGTGATAAAAGGAGGCCATAAAGAGTGAACATTTGTTCTCCAGTGAGAATACTAGGGAATGGGCTTAAATGGCAGGGATATAGATTTTGAGAAGATATCCAGGAAAACATCCTAAGTGTAAGAACTGTTGGGCAATGGAATAAGTTGCCCAGGGACGTTGTGGGATCTCCTTCCTCCTGAGATGTTTTCAAAGCTCGTCTGGACAAACATCTGTCCACAGTACTTGTTAGCTGAGGCTATCCTGCATGGGATAGGGGGTTGGATTAGATGAGAAATAAGGTCCCTTCGAACCCTACAATTCTATGAGTCTGTATTAGACCGCATGAATGAATACTCTCAGGGGCTGCCTCATAGCTCTGGAACTCCCGAGATGTTACCCTGCCTGGCCACCCAGAAGCCACTCAGCCGACCGCCTGTCTGAAGGTGGAGCAGGCAGATGAGTTCTCCTGTGAGCCACTCAGCACTGACTCACGGCCACTCACGATGCACTGAGTACAGTACAAACCAGTAAATAGGGGAGCTGGTTTTGTGCAACTGGAGTGAGAAGTTTAATGGCATCCTCAGCAGACTTGAGCACAGGCTCTACAGAGCCAAATGTGATGCCCTTGCATGGAGACGGGACCTGGCACTTCAGAATGAAAGGGACTGGACTAGAGGAGGCAGAAGCTCAGGATTCACTTCAACCCCTTCTAAGCATGGGAGGGGCTGCTTTGAAAATGCCGGAAGAAACCTGCTTGGCACTTTCAGGCTGGAGAATCCAACTCGTTGTCTCCTTTGATGGCTTGTAAATCAGGAACGACCTGGGAAATCACTTGAGAGCACAGAAATCCAGGGCCGGCTGCAGGCTCCGAAGGGAGGGGAGAGAGAGAGAAGCTTGAGGGATGGAAACTAACTGTACAGAAGGGAAGCCAAGAATGCCTGATGAAGCTAGATATCAAGGGGAAGGGGGTTGTGTCTGAATTTGAGCAGCGGCCCCAGTTTCTGGAGGAACAAGAGCGCCTCCTGCTGGCCCGTCGGGAGAGCTGTACTAGGAGCTTGAGAAGAAGCAGAAGACAAAATGCCACCTCAAGTAGGCAGTTCAGAGAGATGGAGGGGAAGTGTCAGCAGTCAGCCAGTGAATTCCTGCAGGGCCAGGCCGAGCCCCACTAGGACTAAGAGGACCAGGTGTCCAGGGGAGGGGAGAAGGACCAAGCAGAAGGGAAACATCTCAAGGCGGAGACGAGGCCCTGGACGTCCCTTCCAAACCTATGGTTCTAAGGGTCAAAGTAGGAACATCCATGGAGCATCAAGCGCCCGTGCTCCGGGTCTAGCGGGTGCTGAGATGGTTAGAGACAGCGGCAGAAATGAGCAGGCTGCTGGTGATGAGATTGGTGGTAGTGGGCCCCGGAGAAGTTTGCTGAGTCAGGGGAGGAAATTGGTGATGGACTTGGGGGTTGGTTGTGCTTAGCCCCCCCCCCCCCTTTTTTGGAGACGATGTAGGGGGGGTATTGCAGGACCTGGCACTGGGGTAATTAGTAATTTGGACAGAAGGGAAGGGATATGTGTTTTTGTTTAGGAGAGGGCTCTCCCCTCTGGTGAGAGCAGAGGGGTTGAGGTGGAGAAGGGACCTCCCTCTGGTGGCAGCAGGGTGGAGGTGTGAAGTGTTGTGGCAGGGCCTCTGATATTGCCTGCGTGTATTGCTGGATTGAAGGATGCTATATTAGCTGTTGTTGGGAGGGTTGTATTCTATTGTACAGTTATATAGGGTTGATGTTCTGGGGGGTTCTCATGTTGAAATTGTAATGATTTTATGCTGCTGTATTATGCTTATGTTATTATGTATTCTTATGTATTATGATAATAACTATACATGAGCCGCCTCTAGTCATTTTCGAATGAGAGAGTGCGGGATATAAATTAAAAATGAAATGAAATGAAATGCAGGGGAAGTCAAAAAGGTGCCTGGCAATGCCTGCATGAACGGGGGTAGCCGCCCACGCTGGCAGACTGGGCTGCAGTTCATAGGTACTGCGGGTAGGGGATGTGACCTTTGCATGTCATAGAAACTGGCCTCAAGTGTTGGGGAGCCCGGTTCTGCAGTGCTGATGCCTGTTTCAAAGACCAGTGTAGAGATGGACCTTCATGCGCTTCCCCCTCCCCCCTGGTCCGTGGCAGGGGGAGCGAGAAGCAGCTGTCACACTAGCCATGTTGGGAGCCACTGGTTAGAATCCCTCCCCATACCCTCTATCTGAGTTTCTGCTCTGCAGCTGTGGCACTCAGCGACCACGGACACCCTCGCCTGCTTTGCTGTTTAAAAACACCCTGCCCTCCCTTGGAAGTTCACCAAATCCCTAGCCTGAGCATCCGCCAGGCATCCAACAGATCCATCGATCTGTCTGGATCCCGCATTGGGGCAGATAACATTTTCAGCTCTAATTTTGACCATTGCACAGTAAAATATTGTGTTTGAGAGACAGTGGCAGTTTACGATGGCCTTTGATTTAACTTGCTCATGTGATGATGAGGACCAAGGGGCTCCTGCCGCTTCATTGGGGACATTGGACAGCCAATTAATAAAAATTAATTTCCCTGCCCTTCTCCCCCATTCCATGAACCTTTACATCATCTCTGCCCAGCTAAACCCTCCATCCACCCCATTGGAAGGTGGGTGTTGCAGCTGACCACAAGAGGTGGCAACCCTATGCAGCCCACCCTGATAACAAGGGATCCTAGTTTTCTTCGAGAAAAAATTGGAATTTCTCTGATGAAAAAACCCCAAATTTTCTGATTAACACCCCCCCCCCAAATCTCTGTTTTTCTGTGATTAAATGTAAACGCAAATTGACTTTCCCTTACCACCATAGTGGTATGAGTTAGAGTACCACATTTTATTGTAATATTTTCATTTTTATGCAATTGCAGTTACCTGACCCACCAACAGTAAAATAAATAAATAAATTGAGGTCTGTGGCCCCCCTCCAAATGCAGAGCCTCGCCCCTCCAGGACATGCCTCTAGGTGACTTCCCCTCTGCTGCCCCCCACTTGCTGCCGCCTCCTCCTAGCCTGGTCCCAGACCTCTCTGCCAACCAGAAAGGGGAACCATATAGAGACTGGCATTTGGGGAAACTGCTATGCTCCCAATCAGGCCCACCTCTTGTCCCCATTTCCCAAGGTCCAGAAGACCTGACTGCCTCAATTCATAGTGCCCCTGTCCCCCACCCCCAACCCACAGGAGTTCTGTAGCACCCCTCCAAATGCAGATCATCTGCCCCTCCACAGCACATGCCTTCAGGTTACTTCCCCTCTGCTCCACTCTGCGTGGTCACTGTGTCCTCCTCCCAAAACGATACGTTTTTTGCCATTTGCTGTGAAATTCTCTGGTAAAAACCAAAATCTGTTTTTCTCTGGGAAAAAAGCAAAATCTCTGTTTTTCTGTTGCAAAGAGAAAACTAGGAACCCTGGTGATAACCCTAACAAACTCAGATTGCTTTTGATTGGGGAGGGGAGAGCTGTAAAGTCTGTGTCCTAACCAAGAAGGCCCTACCAGTCATTTTTGTTTCTTTACTTTCTTGCTTTTCTGAATATAACTGCACCATGCAGGCTACCCAGATCCACACACACACACAAAGTGGTAGCTACACCACTTGAATGTTTCTTTTTAATGGGTTGTCTGCAGGAATGCTAAAAAAAAATAAAAAAATCCCATAAAGAACACTGCAGGGAGGTGAAACTAGAGGACATGATTATTAGCTGTAATATCAAAAGCCAGCAACCCAGCTCTCACGGGCTTCAGCATGAGCCTCTTCAAGGGAACAAAGAGAAGCAAATGAGAAGTTAGGAGAGGAGGGCAGGGAAGTGGCGGACTCAGTAAAGAAAATCCTCCAACGGGAGAAGACAGTGATAGGGAAGTTACTTCTAAGCTAATCCATCCCTGGGTAGACGATGTTAATAAAATGGGAGGGAGGAAACAAAGGGCAGGCTATACAAAGGACAGAATGGAGTAGGATCCTACTTTACAGAGACAAGCAAGGCAAGGATTTGCGCTGCGGATCTTTGTGTAAAGGAAAGGTGGGGAATTTCCGACCCGGGGCCAAATCTTGCCTGCAGCTGTTTTTCATTTGGTCTCTTTCCAGTTTGGGGATCTGGCCCATCGAACCAGTTCCTGCCCGGAAGGAGCGAGCGGAGGGGAAGGCAGGAATGAGAGGAGGGCATTCAGTCAAGGGTAGGGATGGGTCAATGGCATATGTCAGGAGTGGGCAAAATTCTGAAGCCCAAGAGCTGCGTCCAAAATGTTCATATTGCTGAGAGCCACAAGATACATTACGTCGATTATGGCTTCCCCTGATCTTGGGGATGGGGGCAGCATGGCTTTCACCAAATAACACCCCTCTCACATCAAACCTTTGGCTCCCAGATGGTCCGGTGGGTTCGGGCAGCAGCAACAACAGCACTGCATAGGCTCCCAGGACCCCTAGGAGGAGGCTCCAGTGGTCAAAATGGTGACTTAGCTTATCTTGCTCTGGATGGAGCCACATGGACGTGCCCCCCCCCCAAAAGCAGCCACTTCTGGCGAGAGCTGCAGGGCAGGTGTCCGAGCCAAGCCACGAGTGTGTGGCTCCCGAGCCACCATTTGCCCAGCTCTGGCATAGATGCATGACCTGGACGCTTCCCCTCACCCCCCATCCTCAACACATTCCTTAAGCACTCCAACCTCCAATTCCTGTCTGGCCCACGGAACGTGTACTCAGTTTTTCAAAGTGGCACACAGAGGGGAAACGTTTCCCCACCCTTGATAAAGAATGCCACACGTGTCCTGAGAGAGGGTACTTGCTATGATGTCCCCAAATGTAAGAAATGATAGGTATTCACGGATTATTATTGTTAAGCATTTATATAGCGCCAGCAATGTACCTGGCACTTTACAATTGTAAGAAAGAGACATGGTCCCTGCCCTCGCAGGTTTACAATCTAAAGGCGGGGAGGACAAAGGGTGGAGGAAACAGACGAAGAGAAAAGGATACATACATGGACTCAGGTCTCAGGTGTATGTGCTTGGCTTAGTTACAAAGGTGTAGTAGCCCAGATTAGCCCCCTCTGGATGGGTGGCCACCTGCCTGGCTTTTAGTAGTTGCCAGATGTTTGCCAACACTCACCACCCACCTGCCCCACAGCCCCCACTCATGGCATTGTCCCGGCAAATGTGGAGCCCGCCATGTGGGCGAAAGTTGGCTGATGTGGGCGACTGTGCGCCCACATGAGCACCTCTCAGCTGTTAGGATATGTGCAGCCTTCATGCATGTGCAGGTCTGCCAAGACCATAGAGTTCCATGTGGAGTGCTTTCTGGAACAGCCCAGAAAGTGACCATGTCTCGGTGGTGGTGGGAGGTGAGCACAGCAAGGAGGAATGCCTGCCCGTCTGTCCGGCTTGTTGCGTGGAACCTACAAGTGGCGGCTGCACGCAGGATCCACAGAGCAACCCAGACTCCAGCGGGCTAATCTCTCATCTGATAACCTCTGAAGACAAAGCAGTTCAGTTGATATTCATTGGATCATCTTTTGCTGGTGAAAGTATGCAAGATTTTGAACCACACAGGGCCTTCCCCAGGCATGTTAATAATCAGTCAAAATATATAATATTAATGCTTACGTTAGAGGTAAGGTGTGAAATGTATGGAGCACCCTAGAGGTGCAGTTTTGGGACAATATGTAAAATACAAGTGAAATTCCATTAACTTGCACCTTCCCTAGACAGAGAGGGTGTTTGCTGTGTTGGTCCCAAATGTAAGATGGTGACACAATTGTTCTGATGTTCTCTTTTATTGGACCAACATCTGTAGGTGAGAGTGTTTCAGCTTTTGGGCCACACAGGGCTCTTCCTCAGGAATGTAAGAAGTCAGAGCAAAGGCAGGACAGGTATATATGAGGAGAAAGTGATTTGGGAGTGGATAGGGATCCCACTGACATTTAAAAACGAAGTTGTAAAAAATCCTTGGGAAACAACAGATAACAATAAATGCGGATAGATGACCAAGCTACATCAAGCTGGGTTCACAGCAGTAGCACAAAGGCTGAGTATGCACCTGACAGGGCGTTATTAGATGGGAGAGCTTTCTCTCGTATTTTAAATGTCTGAGTTGGGGAAACCCCCGTGGGCGGTGGGATTTAGACACTCCTCCCCAGACCGGAAGTCACCCGGATGCCATTGGAAACAGTGGCACCGGACAACTCCCAGAAGTTTTGAGACATGGACTGGTAAGACCCTGATAGCTGAGGTCTTACAAGTTTGCATCTCAAAACGTCCGGCAGTCACTCGGCGCCAATTTCCAATGGCTTCCAGCAACTTCCGTTTTGGGGAGGAGCATCTAAATCCCCCCCCACCCCCCATAGGGGCTTCCCCAACCCAGACTTTTAAAATATGGGTGAAAGCTCTCCCGTCTAAAAACACCCACAGAGGCCATCACCTACTTGCAGATTCCTATAATGGCTAGGATAGTCTAAGTTTAAGCTGAGTCCATTAGTGTTAGTTTCCAATATAGTTATGCATTTTAGTTTCCATGTCTGTTTTTGAAGGCTCCCTTTCATCCTTAGGGATTTCCTACACTTCTAAAGAATGTTACAGGTAAAGCATGATGTTCAAGATGGGTCTGCACTGCCTGGGAACTCTACTGAATGCTTTCCGATGGGCACGTTGGCATTCTATACATTTCCTACACATTCTACAGAATACCTTGTTCTAATGGTTGCTTCCATCATTTATAATCTGTACCAGTAGGTACCATTTGGATGCAGTTTGCACCTAAAGATGAAGCCATCCATAGGATAGGATAGCAGGGATCCTGCCTGAGATGATTGCTTTATAGCTTGGTCTTTGACTCAAGACTATTCACGAAGTAGTAATACCCGCATTTTCAGGTACCATTTTGGGTACCTGAATCGGTAGCCAGATAATGTGTACCCTAAACCTGAAAATTCATTTCCCCAGTTTTTGAGTACCCAGAATTTATTATTAATTATTATTATTATTATTATTTATTTATTTATTATTTTATTAGCAAGCATTTATATAGCACAAGCAATGTACCTGGTGCTTTACAAAGTAATTGAATAGACACAGTCCCTGCCCTAGTAATCTGAGAGATGGGGGAGGGGGAGACGAAGGAAGGGGAACAGAGGGAGAGACAAGGGGTGTAACATTCACGAAGATGCGAGTTCCCAGGTGCACGTGCTTGGCTTGGTTCCATCAAGAATGATGGCTGGCTGGTCCATCTGGTGAGGATATGAGTACACAAACCTCAGGTAACAGGATTATTATTATTATTATTATTAACAAACATTTATATAGCGCCAGCAGTGTACCTGGCACTTTACAAAGTAATAAAATAGACACGGTCCCTGCCCCTAGGGCTTACAATCTGAGAGACAGGAGCTGGGGGAGAGACATAGGAAGGGGAACAGAGGGAGAGACAAGGGGTCTAACATTCATGAAGATGCGAGGTCTCAAGTGCACGTACTTGGCTTGGTTACGATGAGAATGACAGCAGGCAGGTCCATGTTGCAAGGATAAGGGTAAACCGATCGTAGGTATAGGAATAGTGGCTCAGCAGGATAAAGAGTCAGACAGAGCAGAGCGAAAGAGGTGAGTTTTAAGGAGAGATTTGAAGGTATGAAGGGAGGGGGCAAGGCGGATGTGGACAGGGAGGGAGTTCCAGGCATGGGGGGCAGCAAGTGAGAAGGGACGAAGGCGCTTAGGGGAGCAGGGAAGGCGTGGAAGGGTGAGAGAAGGGACAGAGGAGGAGCGAAGTGCACGGGCTGGAGTATGGAGGGCGATAAGTGCAGAGAGGTAGGGGGGAGCAAGGTTGTGAAGAGCTTTATAGGTGAAGACTAGGAGCTTGTGCAGGATTCGTTCAGGAAGGGGAAGCCAGTGAAGCGAAGAGAGGAGGGGCTGCACATGGTCGAAGCGACTGGCGAGGTAGATGACCCTGGCAGCAGAGTTTTGGACAGAGATGAGGGGAGAAAGGTGAGACCGGGGAAGGCCAGTGAGAAGGAGGTTACAGTAATCGAGGCGAGAGATGACCAGAGCATGAACAAGAGTTTTGGCAGAATGTAATAGATTGAGAGTATCAGCAGGGGTTAGGTGAGGGGAGCGAGGAGTTTCCTGAAAAAAATACCCCCACAATGTCTGAAGTCTGGGTCCAGAAGTAAAAATAATTTGGATGAAAACAATATTTTGATATGCCAGTATTTTGGTATTGCAATATTTTGAGTACCTGATCGGACACCATTTTGGGCACCGAAAAGTACCTGAAATTTTGAGTCAAATTGCATACTGATTTGATGGGTATACCCATTTTGTGGGTACACGTTTAAGCTCTAGTGGAGAAGTCTTTTGTTTTGCAGCAGGTGCTAATGGAACCAGGTACTGCAAAATGGATACACCATTATCTTCTCCACATTGTTCTGATTTAAGCTTATTACTGAAAGCACCTGAGGAAACAAATAACATTTAGAGTTGGAGGAAACTGTCATGGGCAGTTGTGCAATTAGCGTGGTGGCAATAACTTCCCCTAGCAGAATATAATAGCCATTTACTTTTGAAAATGACTTCTTTCCCCAAGAGCGTGTTGCTGTTAAAATATTTTAACAGAACAATCTGCCCATCAATAATGGCTTGCTTGGGTTAGCAAATCTAATACGGCAACGCAATTGACTAAATTCCTTTTATTTAGCATGTTTTCCATTTCGAACTGGATTTTCCAGGCTAACAAAGTAGCACCTTTTAAAACACATACACAAACGGCGATAATGTATCTTGCTATTTAGTAAACACAGGCATGACATTTATATATCTTTCTTTCTCACTGAGCTGATGATAATGCAGCCATCTGAATCTCATTTCCACCACACTCCCAGTTCAAAGCTTATGTGACAAAACACATTTCACGGCTTCAGCTCTGGCTTAGTGCACTAAATCAGCATAATGCTGCCAGGCAGAGTGGTAGACTTCACATTTTCGGGCCACCAGACAGGTTGAGAAAAGAAGACTAGGCCAAGGATTGCAATGAAATGTTGTAACAGCCAAGGACAGAACCAGGTTTAAAAAGGATTCAATAAGTTAATGGAGAGTAGGACTAGAGGTGAAACAACCAGAAGAATAACTGCTTGTGGGTCTCTCCATCCGCCCCGATTTTGAGCAAGTTGTCGTTGACCCGAGTGATGTTCATCAGTTTTGGTTTGGTTTTTTCTGTCCATTCAGTTAGTTTTCTCTGTTTCTGGTTTTCCATTCGTTTTCATGAGGAACAATAAGAACACACGAAGGGTCACTCTGAGTCAGACCAATGGTCCGTCAAGCCCAGTATCCTGTCTCCGGCAGTGGCCAAGTTTGGTTGCATTGGAGACGTACCAGCAGTCACAATGGGCAATAATCACTTCCCTGCTGATCACTCCCTGCTCCCGACAATAAGAAGTTTCCATCTCATAATCTACTTGGCTAATAGCCGTTAATGGACCTATTTTCCAAGAACGTATCCAGTGCTTTTTTAAACGCAGGTATACTACTGGCCCTGACAACCTCCTCTGGCAACAAATTCCATCATTTAACTGTGCGTTAAATGGTGGAATTTGTCGCCAGAGGAGATTTAACTGTGCGTTAAATGGTGGAATTTGTCGCCAGAGAAGGTTTAACTGTGCGTTAAATGGTGGAATTTGTTGCCAGAGAAGGTTTAACTGTGCGTTAAATAGTGGAATTTGTCGCCAGAGAAGGTTTAACTGTGCGTTAAATGGTGGAATTTGTCGCCAGAGAAGGTTTAACTGTGCGTTAAATGGTGGAATTTGTCGCCAGAGAAGGTTTAACTGTGCGTTAAATGGTGGAATTTGTCGCCAGAGAAGGTTTAACTGTGCGTTAAATGGTGGAATTTGTCGCCAGAGAAGGTTTAACTGTGCGTTAAATGGTGGAATTTGTCGCCAGAGAAGGTTTAACTGTGCGTTAAATGGTGGAATTTGTCGCCAGAGAAGGTTTAACTGTGCGTTAAATGGTGGAATTTGTTGCCAGAGAAGGTTTAACTGTGCGTTAAATAGTGGAATTTGTCGCCAGAGAAGGTTTAACTGTGCGTTAAATGGTGGAATTTGTCGCCAGAGGAGATTTAACTGTGCGTTAAATGGTGGAATTTGTCGCCAGAGAAGGTTTAACTGTGCGTTAAATGGTGGAATTTGTCGCCAGAGAAGGTTTAACTGTGCGTTAAATGGTGGAATTTGTCGCCAGAGAAGGTTTAACTGTGCGTTAAATGGTGGAATTTGTCGCCAGAGAAGGTTTAACTGTGCGTTAAATGGTGGAATTTGTCGCCAGAGAAGGTTTAACTGTGCGTTAAATGGTGGAATTTGTCGCCAGAGAAGGTTTAACTGTGCGTTAAATGGTGGAATTTGTCGCCAGAGAAGGTTTAACTGTGCGTTAAATGGTGGAATTTGTCGCCAGAGAAGGTTTAACTGTGCGTTAAATGGTGGAATTTGTCGCCAGAGAAGGTTTAACTGTGCGTTAAATGGTGGAATTTGTCGCCAGAGAAGGTTTAACTGTGCGTTAAATGGTGGAATTTGTCGCCAGAGAAGGTTTAACTGTGCGTTAAATGGTGGAATTTGTCGCCAGAGAAGGTTTAACTGTGCGTTAAATGGTGGAATTTGTCGCCAGAGAAGGTTTAACTGTGCGTTAAATGGTGGAATTTGTCGCCAGAGAAGGTTTAACTGTGCGTTAAATGGTGGAATTTGTCGCCAGAGAAGGTTTAACTGTGCGTTAAATGGTGGAATTTGTCGCCAGAGAAGGTTTAACTGTGCGTTAAATGGTGGAATTTGTCGCCAGAGAAGGTTTAACTGTGCGTTAAATGGTGGAATTTGTCGCCAGAGAAGGTTTAACTGTGCGTTAAATGGTGGAATTTGTCGCCAGAGAAGGTTTAACTGTGCGTTAAATGGTGGAATTTGTCGCCAGAGAAGGTTTAACTGTGCGTTAAATGGTGGAATTTGTCGCCAGAGGAGATTTAACTGTGCGTTAAATGGTGGAATTTGTCGCCAGAGAAGGTTTAACTGTGGGTTAAATGGTGGAATTTGTCGCCAGAGAAGGTTTAACTGTGCGTTAAATGGTGGTATTTGTCACCAGAGAAGGTTTAACTGTGCGTTAAATGGTGGAATTTGTTGCCAGAGGAGGTTGTCAGGGCAGCAATGAAAATGAGTGGTAGAAAAGGAGTGGTAAAAACTAGAAACGGCCCAAATGAACAAACTCAAACTGAAAATAGGAAAACGGGTAATCGATTGAAGATGGAATGGGTAGAGTTTGTTGCTCAGTTCACTCGTTTTGGGGAGGATCGTTTGGATTTGACAGGTTGGATCATTTTGGCGGCTACTCATTTCAATTCTAAGTAGGACCATGATAGGTTATTAGCCAGCATGGTCCGGGGACAAAGCCTCATACTCACAATGACCCCAAATCTCCAACTACAGGAAGCTGAGAGTGAATAACAGGAAACTGATCATTCCCTGTAGACAAAGTTCATGCTCTTTTCAAACATCCAATACTGGCGAGGCCTGTTGAGAGAATTTGAGTATATCCCAGCTTCTCTGAATCCTGCACGGATCATTGGTCTAACACACGACAGTTCTCGTATTTTCCAAAATTGCTTAAGTATCTAAAAAGTAGGGCTGAAACCAGGACCAGCCCCAGGCATGTACGACATGTGCGGTCGCACACAGCCCCGTGGGAGCTGGGGCCCGGCTCCTGGAGCCTGGTCTGTTGCTCCGGCAGAGGCAGTGCCGCCTGAATTCAAAATCCAGGCTGGCCCCGCCCCTGCTGTCAGAGCTGCTAGCCCTAGCTCAGCTGTAGCCCCGCAGTGCAGGGGGGGGGGAGAAAGTCTGTCCCCTCCCCCCCATCCCCGCCCCTCCCCTGCCTCACCACTTGCCGCCGGCCCCACATGCCCCAGCCCAGCGAGCAGGGCCGGCTGGTGGGTTTTGATGTTGAAGGGGCACTGGGGCAGTAAGGCTGGCGGGCCTAGGGGTGGAGCCAGGGGGACGGTAGGCAGAGCTGAGGGGATGGTAGGAGGAGCCAGGGGGACGGTAGGCCAGTGACATGGCATAACCCAGCAGCAAGGAGTTCCCAGGGTTAACATTGGATGGAATAAAACACAGTCTACATGCACATCAAGCTTAAAATAAATAATTTATAAACCCAAAACATAGGGACCCATCCTTGTAAAGCACCCCAGTCACACCCTGAGTTTACCACGCACATCCCATTTCCAGAATTTTGAACACAACTGAAATTGCATGACTTGCAGTGACATCCCAGGATTTCCAAACCTCCATTTTACCATACACAGTCCCCCCTGCACTAACCCGCTAGCCCCCACTCCCCTCCCAGAGAACCCAGGAGCCCTGGCTCCCAGCCCCCCTG
>QEPC01009250.1:4784128-4817401 GCA_003113815.1 Sphenodon punctatus
GGCTGTGGAACTCCCTTCCGGAGGAAGCTCGCCTGGCCCCAAGCCTTTTGACATTTCGGCGGAACTGTAAGACCTGGCTGTTTGCCCAGGCCTTTGGGAGGGAGGGGGGGTGATTTTAATCCCCCGCCCATTTATCTATTTATGATTGTTTTTCTAGCCCTGTTTTTGTTGTATTTTATATTGATTTTTAATTGAATTTTAATTGTTTTTATTATTGTTGTTAGCCGCCCCGAGCTGCATTGCAGGAGGGGGCGGGATATAAATTTGAAAAATAAATAAAAATAAATAAATTTAAGCAAGGGGGTGGATGGATCTGTGAGACAAGTGGCAAGGGAAGCTAAGGGGTAAAAAGTGCTGGGACTAAAGAGGGCCCAAGGCATGTGTGCAGATATGATGGACATTTATGCAAAATATGCAAATGTGTGCATTTGCATAAAAGGGCAGGGCCTAATTACGCAAATCGGGCCCCGCACCAAGACTTCGCACATGGCCCCACAAACCCTAGGGAAAATCCCGTTAAGAATAAGCTTCTTGATGAGTTTTTCCATCTTGAGAATCTCATGAGAATTGGTGTTCTTGCCAGCATTCTTGCGAGATTCTCAAAAATGGTCGCCAGGCATCCGTGCCTCCTTAGAATGGTTCATGCGCCAGAGCCTTCTCATGAGATTCTCAAAAACCTCACACACACTCTGTGTATGCACAAAATGGTGCTGAGGGTTTGGGGGGGGGGGACTGCGTATGCACATGCGCAGAACATTTTAAAGGTTTTTGAGAATCTCGTGAGCTTCTTGAAAATCTTAGCGAGATCTCGCTGGGACTGTGAAAATACTGCAGCGTTCTCGCACAAATGCTTTGCATTCTCATTTCAGCCCTACGAAAAAGCCTTAATTGGGGGTTTGTGGGTCCCAAATTTTGAGTCACCCTGGGCTTTTGTATGCTATGGGGTTTTGAAGTTCAGCCTAGTTCCTTAGGTGCCTAGATGAATTTAGGAACCTCATAGGCATGAGGGGGCAGCAATAAATGTAAATAAATAAATAGGAAGACCAATGGGTGAAATAAAACAATTTGTGAGGCCGGTCTTAAGAGCCCCTGCTCCTATCCTCTGGTGTCAGTGCTTCATTTAAAAAAAAAATGAATTGTCCGGGTCCAAGCCTGCCCCAGAAGCCACCCCCCTCCACCCCAGAAGCCCACCAGGGAACTGAGCTTGAGAACCCAAAACCCCTAGGCAGAAGCCCCCCCCCCCCACTCCGCAGCTTGTCAGAGCAGGGAAATGAACTCCATTCTCTAGCTAGTAACCCAACCACTAGACTAACCTGCTTTTCTACAGCTGAATATAAAACAGGAGATCTTGTGATTTGAACTATATGACGACTAGCACAGGGGGCAGGGTAGGAATGTCATTAATGAAAGTCAAATTAACCATCCAGTTTTTTTCTGATTTTTGTTTCCAACCTTGAGATGCCCAATGTCTCTCACATTTTGAGGTACACACTCCTAGGCAATATTTCTTGGGGTTCAGTTCTCTCCCCCCGCCCCACTAAGCTCTGTCTAGTGTATAAGGCTGTAGACTACGAACTTAATTGACCTAATATTGCACAGGCAAAGTGAGAGGTGGTCTCTTAGACACTTGGGTCATAAACCTTAGGGTGTCTTTAGACATAACATCAATGGGTGTCTGAATATGTGTTTTGGCCTTGATACGAACACCGGTTAGACACACAGTCCATCTTGGGGCAAATCATTGTTTTGCTCGCCACCCGATCTCAGCACCACAAGCTGTCGCCTTGTTCCCGGTGGTGTACCTGCTAACATGCCACGCAATATCATTAGACGCAACGTTGGCCACGTGTTCAGCTGAAACACACAAATTGTCCTTGTGATGCAATGGTGTTCACATTGTGTGTTTAACGGGTGGCCAAATTGGTGTTGGGAATGGGATTGTTATGCCGCTTACACACAACGGCTAAACACGTGCTTAGGGGTTTAGACACCCAATCTTTGTTATGTCTAAAGATGCCCATAATGTCTTTCAAGATGCCTTCAAAGAACCTCTGTAGTTTAGTGGATGAAGTCCCTGGCGGTGGGTCTGTGTCTGCTGAGTGGGATGGCTGCGGAGTGTCCATGCACATGGAGAGAGTGGGGAGGGGTTCAAATGGGTGGCTCCATGGGTGGTATCCCAGCAACCTCCATGCACTCTTCCTACCATGGGGGAGGAGGAAGCAGGTAGGACTGGTGAAATCTCCGTGTCCCGGGCCGAGCGCTGGGGAACCCAGACCCCCCAGCACTCCAGACCGGTTCCTGTGCCTTGCAAAGGCTGTTTCCCCCCACACAGTGGGTAATTTCAGATGTAACGATACCACGGTCAACCACAGTGAATCCCCTGTGGTGGCCGTTGGTCCCATTATGTCTGTTCTGCTTCCCGCCAGATGTTCACCACGGTGAATACCTGGCGGGAATCAGATTGACCACGGTTTCGGAGGTGAGGCCAGCCTCACCTCTGGAACTGTGGTTAGATTGGCCACGATCTGGGATGGGCCAAAAGTTACGTCTGTAACATTGGCCCATCCTGGATTGTGGCCCAGACCACGATACGGGATCGGGCGCCATGGCCGGATTGGCCGCTGCGCCCACCCGTCTCCCAAAGGGCGGGTGGCCGGGGGATCGGGGGGGGGCTGTGCGACTGCACGTCATGCCGTGCAGCCCCGCCCCCTCCCCAATCCCCGGTGAGAATCAGTCCGGCACATCTAAAGGATGGCCAGCCTGATTCCTGACCAGGATCCGAAACGGATCCCGGTACATCATTCAGCATGACGGGCCTCTGGGCTCAGCATGTCTGAAATCACCCAGTGTCTCTGAACAGCAGACCACTCAGTCAACATGGCCAGCTGCCGCCACTCAGATAGGCTGGAGATGCGTGGGTGCATGTCCCCACGTACCATTCTGCCTATCCCTGGAGCTGTCGGGTCACTACCTGCTCAATAATCTTCCCTAAAAAGGGAAGATTAGAGACAGGCCAATAGCTGGCAGGGGAGTCAATGTCAAGCGATGGTTTCTTGAGCAGAGCCCACACCACCACCTCCTTGAGGCAGCTCGGCACTCTGCCCTTTCAAAGGGAGGCATTGACCACCCTGGCCAGCAACTACCCCATTGTCTCCCGGCAGCTCTTAACTAGCCGCCTGGACGGGCACGGATCTAATTCACAAGAGGTGGCCCGAACTGACCCCAGAATCTCCACCACGTCAGTGGGTGTCACCAACTGAAATTGATCCCACAAAATTGGACACGACGGGGCTTCTACAGCCTCTATCTCCTCTACTGTATTAAGTGTAGCATCAAAGTCATGGTGAATACGGGCGATTTTATCCACAAAATAATCTACAAACATGTCATAGTGGGCAGATAATGATTCAACTCCAGGGTCGAGGGAAGCCGGACAGACCAGCCCCCGCACAACCCGGACCAGCTCTGCTGGATGGGATTTTGCAGACGCTATAAGGGTAGCAAAGAACTCCCTCTTTGCTACCCGCATAGCCACGGCATAGGCTCATAAACTAGCTCTATGCCGCGATCTGTCAGCTTCAGCATGAGAACGACGCCACCGTCGCTACAATCATCGCCCAGCTTGCTTCAGCCTCCGCAGCTCCTTGGAAAACCATGGAGGTTTGCGGAGCCTCCGCCTAGGTAATGGACGCCTGGGAGCCGTCTGATCGATAGCCTCCATCAGCAAGGTGTTCCATAGCTTAACGAGGTCATCAATGAGACGGTCATCAAGGTCAGAGGGTAACTCCCCTAGAGCACCTAGAAACCGCAATGGGTCCAACAGCCTCAGGGGGTGGACCATCCGAATAGGTTCCACACCCTTCTGGGGGCAAACGTGTGCTAGAAGGGAGGTCTACAGGAGGTAATGATCTGTCCATGACAAGGGCACAGCTGATATCTTCCCCAATAACGGAGCACCCGCCTCAAGGCCAGTGCAAAACATAAGGTCCAAAGTATGTCCTTCAAGATGTGTCGGGCCATTGACCCTCTAGGACAGGCCCATGGTTGCCATGGTGGCCATGAACTCATGTTCGGCTCCCCTGAGAACCACGTTGGCATGAATGTTGAGGTCCCCCAAGACTATCGTCTTTGGGGACTGCAGCATCACTTCCGACACAGCCTCTGCCAGAACATGCAGGGAGGCCACCGTACTGGTAGGTGCACAGTATACCAGCAGCACTCCCAAAATGTCGCCCGCCAAATCGAAAACAAGATGGAGACCTTCAATGCCCAGTATGGATTGCCCTCCTCACAGACCAACGCTCTTTAAAAATCATAGTCCCCCCATCCATCTAACCGTGGCTGGTGCTGCACAGAATACCCGGTTGGAACAAGAGCAGCCAAAATAAGCCCGATTCATTGTCCAGCCAGGGTTCCGTGATACATGTGAGATCGGCGGCACAGTCCAGGATTACCTCCTGGACCGTTATTGCTTTGTTCACCACCGACCTTGCATTTAACAGCACCACCACCGGGTTGGGGAGCCCCTGACTGAGTCCTATCTGCTCTACTGCTAGGGGAGAGGTGAGCAGGACATGCGGTCGGCATCTATCCCACCTCACCGATCTCATTTCCCTCCCCCGAGACCATATCTCCCCTGACCTGTCACAACCCCAATAGCCACCCCCACCCCTGGCTGACCCCCCCTGGCCTCCCTTCCCTGGCTGTCCCATCCAGACGGCGAGGGAGATCCCCCTCCCTATTCCCTATACCCTCTCCCAAAGTATCCCTCCCCCCTCCCTGGGTCTCCCTCTCTCACAGGGAGTCCCCCCTCCCTGTTATTCGGGATGAACCCCCTGTCTCAAGGGGAGGCCAACCCCACCCCCCACCTCCCATATCCCCTACCCTCCTTTGCCACCGGAGAGTAGTCAACCTCCCCCCCATGAACTCCCCCCCCCTCACACCGAGGGGGGTATCCCACTCCCTAACCCAGTCCCTTTGCCCCCCTTCCTCATACAGGAAACACCCCATCCCCCCTAATCCCCTTAAAACCAAAACAAAGATAAAAGTCACACACACCCCGGCCCCTTCAGTCCCACTAAAGGTCACTTTGATGTCACCCTTGGATGCGCCGTCTGCTGCATGTGCCTACGGCACCCACTGGGTGGAAGACTGCTTTGGTCGGGGCCGGGCCTGGAAGTCCTAGTTGTGCGCCCTGACCCCACCTCCCCTCCAAATGGGGGATGACAGTACCTGGGGGGGGGGGGCTGCTGGGCAGCACGGGTCCTCACTGAGGCCGGGGTCTGGGGTCCTCGAGCGGCAGCAGCGGTGGCAGCAACCCCAGCTCCTGCAGCAGCAAACGTTGGCGGCAGCAGACTCCAGGTGAGCTGCAGGAATGGTCGGTGGCAATTGAAGAGAGCTGACTGCCACAACTGCCAGCTAACAGCATGCCAACGGTTCTTTGCCCTTCGGCAGTGCCCTTCGGCCGCCGCCCCCTGGGCAACAGCCCTTTGTCTTGTAGTTACCTGGGGGGAGGGGCAGATGAATTAGCCCAGGTGGGAGGGTCCCAGGAACCTGCAGCAAGCCAGCCTGCCTTCCTTCCTTCCACCACACAGGCCAGCCCAGCCCCGCCCCCTGGGCAACAGCCCTTTGTCTTGTAGTTACCTGGGGGGAGGGGCAGATGAATTAGCCCAGGTGGGAGGGTCCCAGGAACCTGCAGCAAGCCAGCCTGCCTTCCTTCCTTCCACCACACAGGCCAGCCCAGCCACGCCCCCTGGGCAACAGCCCTTTGTCTTGTAGTTACCTGGGGGGAGGGGCAGATGAATTAGCCCAGGTGGGAGGGTCCCAGGAACCTGCAGCAAGCCAGCCTGCCTTCCTTCCTTCCACCACACAGGCCAGCCCAGCCACGCCCCCTGGGCAACAGCCCTTTGTCTTGTAGTTACCTGGGGGGAGGGGCAGATGAATTAGCCCAGGTGGGAGGGTTCCAGGAACAAAGCCACAGCTCACACTGGACTAAAGTTGACTCAGGCTGTGCTGCAGCTGAGCTCCCAGGTGGGATGCTTGTTGTTGACTTGCTCAACATCTGACTCAGCTAGAATTTCTTGTAGGGGCTCCAAGGCAGAGCATGATGCAGAAGCAGCGTCATTATTCTGGGAAACAGTTCAACACGCACACTGTCAACCACATCCCACCTGCTCTTCTTGCTTTTACAGAGGAGGAGGGAGAAAGTCCCGGTTCTTTTCTTAACTCTCCCACTTTAGAAGATGCTATTACTGCTGATAGTGGTGTTTAGGGCAAACCCAGCCCCACACTTTGGGGTAGGAAATTCCTACTTCCCCACCCAAAGTGCAGCAGTATTCTCCTTCTGCCTCCACCTCGGGTCTTCCTTCCAGTGCAGCTGGGCAGTGGCAACTGGGCTCACAGAGGACAAGGCTCATGGAGGACAGGAAACAACCCCGCGTTTCAGTGGGGTTGGTCGATTGTACTTGTTCAGGCGACCAATGACGTACTTCCTAAGAGTCCCTATTTAGGAGGGACAATCTATGTTTGGATGCTGAATCGACTTCCCCTCTTTAGGGATCAAAGTCCCTCTTTTGGGAGAAAGTGACAAAGACCAGTATTCGAGCCTCAGGCACCTCTTTCCTCATTGGAATACATAAGCGCATGGAAATTCCATCATCTCCCCATTATCCTCTCAAGAAACTAAGTGGAATTAGAAGCAAGGAGAGGTCCTGCCCTTCTTCATGCACTGTGAAAGTTGGGAGGTGTGTGTGCCCACGTGCAGGTGTGTGTGCCCACGTTCAAGTGTGTGAGGGGGCAGAGCTTATTCACCGAGGGGTGGAGCTTGTCTCTCCTTGGCATCTCGAAACGTTGAGAGGTATGCAACGGCACCCTAAGAATGGGTCTGACTCTTGGGGCATCTTTAGATGAGACAAAAAACGCAGCTGATCCTTTAATCAGCCATTGGGTCAACTTTAGAGCACCTCATGAATAGCCATTACTGGACTGTGGCTGCATTCACGCGGAATGGTTAGCTTGGCGGAAAGCACTTCCCCTACCTTACTATTGATCGTGTGAAAGATTTATGTTGGGAGATGCAGGAGAAATGCTAAAAGTTCAACTAGAAAAGTAAGAGCTGACAATCAGGCTAAATCCCTCCCCCGCATTCCACTTAATGTATGAATGGAATATTTCACGTATCAGTCAGACTTAATTGCTGTAGAGTAGAATAGAGGTGATTTCCCCTCCCAGAGGATGAATCTCCACAGCCTGCCAACTGAGAAGGATGTACTGCGGATAAGAAAAACAACCACCCATAAATACCTACTAGACGGACACCTATTGTCACTACTGTGCTAAATTTTAAAGCAGGAGGAAACTTTTGAAGCAAGGAAGGGGGAACATGTGAACGGTTAAAATGCAGGAACACAAACTTCCTCATCAAATAATATGTCGGGGAGAAGTGTCAGATGTGCTCTTGCGTGATTTTCTCCTATCAACAGAGAAGACGAGCACTAACTAGACCTGGAGAAATTTTTCCAGCCTTGAATATTTGCCCTCCAGTTTGTAGCGTAAATCTAGGGCTTGGTTCCTCTAGAGCTGTCTTTTGACTAGGGTTGAAACGAGATCTTGCAAAAGTGAGAAATCTTGTTGATATCCCAGTTCTCAGTTCATCTCGGATGAACTCAGAACCAGGACTGTTTTGCTGAGTTCTCGGTGAGAAAATAAAATATTTATATTTATTTATTGGTTTATTTGTTTATATAGCACCAGCGCTGTACCTGCCATTGTACAATCAATAGTTACAGATAGGTCCCTACCCCAAAGGGACTTACAATCTCAGAGACAAGGGAGAGGGCAAACAACAGGAGAGAGAAAAGTACATGAATAAGACTGAGAAATTGCAGGTACACTTGCTTCACTTAGTTACAGGGAACGAGATTCTGATGGGGAGAGGACGCAGTTTCACTCATGACAAGCTAGGGAAGGCCTGATGCTGTGGATTTTCAGAAGGGTTTCGAAAGTTGGGAGGGAGCAGCGTGAATGTATCCAGGGAGCGAGTTCCAGGCATGAGGGGCATCAAGGAAGAAGGGGCAAAGACTTTTAGAGGAGCAAAGCTCCTGGGCAGGAGTGTGGCAGGATACAAGAGCGGAGAGATATAGGGAACAAGGCCATGAAGAGTCTTTAAGACTCTTTAAATAAATACATCATTGTACATGCGCAAAATGGCTCCCACCTTAACCAAAATGATGACAATAGCATTGGTGCCATTTCCATCATGCTCAATGGCCGCGATCCAATGCCTTGTTGATCGCATGCATGCTCATGGTTTCGGGGGGGGCGCAATGTGCCCACACTGCAGATCTGCACAGTTTGCATGTGGTCCATGGGGCATTGGATTGAGCCCAGTGATTTTTATTGATTTATTTTTATTTTCTTGCTGAGAACTGTACTGAGACTGAGATCATGAGGCCAGTTCCTGAAATCATGAGTTTTACTCACGAACTCCCCCCTCCCCCCAAAACTAGTGGTGACGCTGTGAAGAGCGGAAAAGAAATCTTTCACTGGAGGTTCACACACAGTAGGAAGATTTCAAGTCGCCGTGAGGAATGTGAGATTCAATGGCTGCCTGGGCCTCTTCATTTTTGCTGTGAATAGAGATAGCAGCCTGGTTTCCAGGGAAGGTAAAGTAATAATGACTTTGGGTTATCTGGTGTTTGATGGGGGACTGCAAGGTGCAAACAGCATTCAGCCAAGAGAGAGAAGAGCATCTTCTCCCTCCCAGCCTCTCCAGGAAAGACATTTACTTTCTATACTTTATCACTTCTGTATTTCACATAATGCTAAGCTATCTTGTTTACTGTGTAGGACAATGCGACCGGCTGTAGCCAATGCGCCTAGCATTTATTTGAAGCAGCACATCTGTATATAGACAGTATATGTTCACATATACACAGTATGTGCAAGACTGATGGTTGAAGTTACAACTCAGTCTATTAAAAAGTCAAAATTCTAAAACTTGTGCATTGTCTTTGATTCTAAAGTTTTAGTTTTAAAGTCACTCAGAGGATCCCAGGTAGAAGCAGTGACATTGAAGCACGTTGAAGAATCATCTTTCACAAACATGCGCTCCCTCCTATCTTTTTATTTTTCATCTTGCTCCCAGGCACACAGCTTCTTCTTGCTTTGGTGTTCTCTTCCCTTGTTTTTTGATAGCAGTGCTTATCCCAAACTTGTTCAAGTGAAATAAGTTGCATCACCCCTGCCCCTCAGCCATGAGCCACAGGTTTTCCTCCTGCTGGTTTAAGGAGGTGTTTATGTCCCCCTTTGTCTGCTGAACCAGGTACAAAGCTTACACTGCTGGGCGCCCAGGACACGATAACAAAACTTGTTAATGCACTGGGCAAAAAGGTACTATTGGAGAGTATGTAGAACCAGAAAAGGTACAGAGAAGGGCAGCAAAGATTGTCAAGCATTTGGACCGGAAGCAATGACTCCAAAACCCACATGGTAGTAGGTTTCCTAGGACAAACCCTACAAAGAAAACTGATGCTATGGAGCTGTGGGGTTCTGAAATAAGAGATATTCTCTTAAAAGAAAGGACGTCTGGAAACCCTACATGGTAGCAACTCTCATTTAGCATCTGGGTCAGAGGTCACCCGAATTACCTGACAAGAGGCAACTCTAAAAATGATGCATTGTTTGTAACTTCCAGAAGGATGTTTCAAAACATTTAAAAAAAAGATTTTCTATCGCAACGTCTGTTCGCATTTTTAGATGCTTTTTCTCTGTTAAGCCTGAGGATTTGAACGCTCAGCCATCTTCCTTCTAGGTCAGGATGTGGCATTTGCTAAAAGCTTTTCTTAGAGAATGGGCAAAAAGTAATGCATGAACAAAAGGACAATAACTCTTAAGTGATTCACACTAGCATTATCTTATATTAATTTTCTTTCCCTAGCTGCGTGTAATGTTCTTTAGGTTTTTAATCATTCTAAGCCTTTAAAATAACAATAATGATTTATTTTTGCAAGATGATTGAAAGACTAGTTTGGTGAATTGCTGGCTTCATGCTTTCTTAAATTAATGCATAGATGAATGGGTGTCTTTAATTAAATGGTGTTTCTGTGGTTGTATGTAACGGATGGGTGTTTGGATGAAATTACAGATTCGGATCCATTATGGATTTGGATCTGTAATTTCCGGATTTAATTACAGATTCAGATTATGGATTATTATTATTATTATTATTAAGCATTTATAAAGCGCCAGTAGTAACCTGGCGCTGTACAGAACATACAATCAGATGCGGTCCCTACCTGTGGCTTACAATCTAAAAGACAAGGAGGGGGAGACAAGGAGAGGGGACAGCGGGAGAGACATGGGAGAAGACAAACAAACATTCAGGCGGATGCGAAGTCTCAGGTGCGTGTACTTGGCTTGGTTACAAGGTGGTCGGTAGCAGCAGTCAGCAGAGGAGGGCTGACAGTAAGAGCAAGGGGAAAGACTAGAGGGCATTGGGAAAGGCAGCATGGAAAAGGTGGGTCTTGAGGAGGGATTTGAAGGAGCGGAGGGAGGAGGCAAGGCGGATGTCGGCAGGGAGGGAGTTCCAGGCATGCGGGGCAGCGAGGGAGAAGGGACGAAGGCGGTTGGGCGAGCAGGAGAAACGAGGGAGAGCGAGGGAGGGGACAGAGGAAGAGCGGAGAGCGCGCGCAGGATTCATATTTAAATCCATTATTATTAATAATAATTAATAATAATTACGACTCAATACTTAATAATTAATCATTAATCATTTAATTACAAATCATTGTGCATGCGTAATATGGCCACTGGGCCATTCTGTGTATGCGCAGACCGTTACCCAAATGGCAGCGGTAGCGTTGCCGCCATTTTAGAAAAGGACAGCCGGTACGTGCATGTGCAGAGTGGCTGCCCTTTTCCAAAATGGCGACGAGGGTGCTGCTGCTATTTTGGAAAGGGTTGTGCGTGCGCAGAATGGCCCCACAGTCGTTTTTTTCACATGCAAAAATGTTTTTTGAAATATTTTTTTAAATTTATTTTTATTTTTTAAAATTTAAATATGGAGTCGTACTCCAAGTCCATAATGATGTAGCCTTTTACAGATGAATCAGAATCCGTAATGCCCATTTTTAATTGTTTTACATTAAACTGTAGCCTTTGCTGCAGAGGCGTAGCTAAGCTAGACTGGTCCCTGGTGCACAAAATAGAATGGAGCCCCCAGTTTCCCCTCCCCATGGCAGGAGACACAGGGTGTTAACAAACATGATGGGGGCCTGCTTCGGCCTGCTCTGGCCCAGTTGGGCCAGCGCCAACCCTGCACGTTGCTTCCGGGCTCACTAGATGTGCGCTCAGTTCAAACCCCAACAGGGTTGGTGGCCAGGCCAGAAACATGAGCCTGGAATGAACTGGGCCCACGGTCCAACCCCAAAAGCCACCCAGGTAGGCCAGAGTGGGCTGAATTGGGTGGACACGTCTGTTTCTATGCCCACCTGGGCCTGTGTGGGGAGTCACCATGGCGGCCAACCATGGCTGTCTGTTATTGGCAGCTATGGCTTCCTGTCATGGCGGGTGTGTGTGTGTGCCGGTTGCAGCATGAGGGCTGGGCCAGGCACCCACACATCGCTCCCTGCCCCCTCTCCCTGGCCAGGTCCAGCTGTGGGGATCTGTATTCCCGCCATTGGAGCCACCCCAGCCGGGGGTAGCCCTCCCGCCCCTGGGTGGGATGACGGTAGCACCATCACATGAACTAGCACCTGCAGTTACACCAGGCGTGTAGGCCCTGGGGCAGGTGCATTGACTGTCTCTGTTATAGCTACAGCCTTGCTTTGCTGCACACCCCACCTGCCTCAGACAGGATAGGGTGGCAGCCATAGTGGTGACTAGCAACCACTGGCAATAAAGGCAACTGCTTGGGCATGCAGTAGACCTGAAATTGGCACCTGGGCAAGCAGGTATACCCGTCAAATCCACGGTGCCTGATCCAATCCCAGCGAAGGATTGGGCACCATGGATCACCTCAAGGTGCCCACTTTAAATACAGAATGTTTAAATTTGCCAGATAAATACCCGGGGACAGTTGGGGCTTCTTGCGACATCCACAAAGCTCTGGTGGTGGGGGTCTGTAACGGCAGCAGGGCACAGGGGGCTCTGGGTGCTGGGAACAGCAGCAGGTGCAGGGGTGGGCAGGTCATCTTGCATCTTTGGCCTGACTGGGTGCCATGTTGTCAGAGTGAGCCTGCAGGGAGATTGCCTGGCTTGGGGCTTATGGACATGTAGTTCCACAGACCTCTGCCAGCCATTTCTTAATAATGTCATTCTATTTATTTATTTATTATTATTATTATTATCATCTATTATCATCTGTTATGCCAGCAATGTGCCCAGTACTATAGAGTCATGTGTTTACCCTCTCCTAGCCCCCTAGCCTCTGTTGCTCTGTCCTGCTCTATCCCTTTTCCTTATTATTTATTTTATTTTATTTTATTTTATTTTACAGATTTTTACCCCAACCCTCTTGCAGCTCAAGGCGGCTAACAAAAAACACAAAATAACATAAAAAGTACAATAATAAATATATTAAACAATAAAACTATAAAAAACCAACTGGGGGGATGTCACATGATAGGTAATTGCCCCAGTCATATTCTCTCTCTCTGCCTAGCCCTTCCCCCCCAGTTCCCTCCTCCCCACAGGCCACGCTAACAATGGATTTGTGTGAGTAAACCTTGTAAAGCTCTCTCTCTCTCTCTCTCTCTCTCTCATAAGAATTAATGGTGTCTGCTTTTTGGTCTTATAAAGGTTTTGAGAGAAGCACTTCTTTTTATGAAAGTAATTTGTATTCCAAATTTCTGCAAACATGGCCTTCAGCAAGCTTGAGCATTGCCATTTGGTCAAGGTGACCTTGGAAAGGAGATGCCCCCTGAATCTCAAGATATCCTCTGAGTCCAATAAATGTGCAAATTAAAAAATGTTCCCATGAGGGTAGAGGAACAAGTGAGCATGAGGCCGCATAGTTAGTGTGTGGTGCATGGCCGATATCTCTCTGTGTTTCTAGCAGCAGTTGGGCCCCAGCAAACCAAGACTGATTTTCTTACCTTAATATGATGTAATCCAGGATTAAACAGACACAAAACAATTTTTAAAAATAAATAAAAATATCCTGTAGTTGAAAGCAGGCACTGTCTGTACAACCAGTCAAACAGAATTTGGTTTGCTAAGGAAAATTGAGCTAATTGCTGAGAAGAAACTAAATGCATTCATTCATTCATTCATTCATTCATTCATTCATTCATATTTTTATGCCGCCGCCTCCTACTTATGCATCTTGGGACAGCTAATAATGTAATAAAAACACATAAAATCCAAAATATTAAAATAGCTCAGGCAGAAACACCCCCCCAACCCTAATCCAACCCCCCACCCATCACCCATCTCCCTCATCAAAGGCCCGACGGAAAAGCCAGGTCTTACACTGTCTACGGAAAGAGGGGAGGTCTAAGACCAGCCGGACCTCTAATGGGAGGGAGTTCCACAGCCATGGTGTGGCCACCGAGAACGCCCTCCTCATAGTCGACACCCGGGACACCCAGGAGACCTCAAGGAGGGCGCCTCTGGCTGACTGCAGAGGCCGATTCAGGACCCAGGGCGTGAGGTTGTCCTGTAGATAAGTGGGGCACATGTGAAGCCCTCTTCCAAAATGGCACCAGTGTCATCAATGATATGTTGGAAAAAAGCAGCCATTTTGTGCTTGCACATTAGCAGTTTTCTTGCGAGATAAGAACATAACGAGAGAAGAACATAAGACAAGAAGATAAGAATATTAGACTCCAGCTAAGATGAGAACATAAGAGAGAGAAGTATATAAAAGTGAGAGACAAGTGAGACTTGGGACAATAGAAGGTCCACAGTCATATGGCTCCAGTAAGCAAATCTAGAAAAAAAATCTTGAACAAGAAAATGTTGTGAACCATGGAGGGGTGGGTCTCAATTCTGAGTTTCACTAAACACGAGCCGAGAACCGTGATTCTTGATGAGAATCTAGAGAAGATCAAGACCGAGTTTCAGTCCTAATGACATGTTCTGTGACGTTTATGTGGTAAATATAACTTTAAGAAAGAGAGCTCTTACAAAGGTTTCAAGTCTCGATGCATGGAGTGAGGCAGTTGGAATTGCCAGTTAAGCAAGTTAGAACTAGGAATCAGGCCAGTCAGTTGTGAAAGTTAGAGCTAGAGAGTATTATTCTTGTTACTATTATTTATTATTATTATCATTATTATTATTATTATTTATTAGGGATGTGACTTTTGGTTTCAGAAAGAAAGAAAAGTACCAGATAATGGCCATTTTGGATTAATCTGAAATTTCGGTTCTTTTTCAGTATCAGCCGGTGTATCGGATCTTTTGCATTGATTTTTGTATCAGATTTTCAACATTGCAGTTTGTCCCCATTGACTTCAATGGGAAAACTGCAGTGTTAAAAATCCAATACAAAAATCAGTGCAAAAGATCTGATACAACCGATACCACTACGGAAACCAAAATACATGAGAACTGAAACCAAAATTAATCAAAACTGAAATTTTGCCCAGAGTCGCACCCCTGTTATTTATATAGCACCAGTGATGTACCTGGCACTGTCCAATCAATAGTTACGGACAGGTCCCTACCCCAAAGGGGCTTACAATCTAAGAGACAAGGGAGGGGGAGACAAAGGAGAAGTGACATCAGGAGAGACAAGAGTACATTCATAAGCTGGAGAAGTTGCAGGCGCACGTGCTTCACTTAGTTACTAGAGGTGCACACCAGGGGCCCATGTAATTTTTGTTTTCATTATTTAAATTGGTTGTTTTTGTTTTTATAAATATCAAATTTTTGTTTTTGTTTTTGCTTTCATTTTTGTTTTCCATTGGTTTCAATGGAAAACACATTTTTGGCTGTAACGTTTTTGTTATTCATTATATTTGGCTGAAGCATGGAGGGATTGTACCTCCAATGGAAGACATTAAGTGTACCAAATTTCAAAAAGATTGGATAAAGGAATCCAATTTTATAAGCAGTTGAATTATATTCAGTTGAATATCAGTTGAATTATATTATTTTGCAAAAATCTTCATATACATTACTAGCTGTAACTACTTTGCCTCACATTTAATATAGATGAAACATGGCATGTTTACACCCCTTCCCATATTTACTATCTCTGCCAACTTTCAGAAGGATTAGATAAAGGGTCCTGGTGGTATATGCAATTAACTTATAAATGTATGCCTGATTGTAACATCTTTGTAGTCCAACCAGTGTCGATGAAATTTGGCAGGGCTGTATATCACACTTTCACGATAATCTCCGCCAAATATCAGAAAAATGTGGTAAAGGGTCCCAATTTTATATGCCTGCACAGCATATGCAGAGAAGGAGCCTATGCCAGGGATTCTCTTACGTGTCACTGTGGTATAATATCAGTTTGTGATGCCAATTGGTCAGCAGAAATGTCTCCTGATTTCTGGGATGCTATCCCCAAAGTCCCAGTTATGTCCCTTCTATGCCCGCCTCAGGGTCGTCCCCCATGCCCACCTCAAAGCCACTACCGATTGGTCCTGTAAAGCTGGAAGCATGCAGAAATTGGGCAGTGAATGTGTCTGTCAGTCTTTTGGGTTGCTCCACATCCTCCCTCCTACAGCCTCCCTCTGCCTGCCATGCCAGGTGCCTGCCTCTGACTGGCACTGCATGTGCTGCTATTTATCTGAATAATGGTCTTCAAGGGGACAATGTCAATTGCTTATAAAATAAGGTCCTTTAATTAAATTGTCCTGTAGTTTGGCAGAGATGACAGGGAAGTTATGTGATATGTTCCTGCCAAATTACGTGTAAACAGGATGGAATATAAAAATGTTACAGCTGGAAATGTATGTTGAAGTTAATGTCCATTAGGACCCTTTATTCACTCTTGATGAAAAATGGCAGGTGCATTAAACGTGTGGAGCAACATACTATTCTCAGGTTTCATTCAAATTGGATTGAAGATAAAGAAGTTGTAGCCATGAATGTGTATGGAGCTTTTATTAAAATCACAACATTCAAGTGCTTCTAAAATTGGTTTCCTGTATCTAATTGTTTCAAAAATTGGTACACATAGTGCCCCCACTACGTTTCATCAGACTTGAATAAGAAACAAAAATGATATAGCCAGAAATATGTTTTTCAGTTTTTTCCCTTGATTTCAAAAACAAAATGTCGTTTTCATTTCTATTTTCATTATCATTATTTTTCATTTTCGTTATTGCAATAATGATAACGAAAATGACAGTGCGCACCCCTATTAGTTACAGGGAACTAGATTCTAAGTGAGGGGGAAGAGGACTCAGTTTCACTCATGACAAGCTAGGGAAGGCCTGATGGAAGAGGTAGGTTTTCAGGTGGGATTTGAAACTTGGGAGGGAGCCGAGCGAATGTATACAGGGAGGGATTTCCAGGCATGAGGAGGTAGCAAGGAAGAAGGGGTGAAGATGTTTAGAGGAACAAGGGGGTCGCAAGCAGGTGCGGGTGGGGGCAGAGGAGGAGCGAAGCTCCCAGACAGGAGTGTGGCGGGATACAAGAGCAGAGCATTATGGGGGAGCAAGGCCACGAAGAGCCTTGAAGGTGAAGACCAGGAGCATGTGCTGTGTGTGTTCCCAGTGGAGCCAGGTAAGGGCAAAGAGGAGAGGCTATACATGGTCAAAGTGACAGGCAAAGTAGATGTTTTTGGCTGCGGAGCATTGAAAGGAGTTGAGGGAGGCCAGATAGGAGCAGGGGAGGCCAGTAAGGAGGAAGCTGCAGTAGTCAAGGTGAGAAATGAGTAAAGCACGGACTAGGGTTTTTGCAGCGGCAACAGTAAGGCAAGGCTGGATTTTAGCAATATTGTACAGAGCAAAGCAACAGGATTTAGCAACAAGCTGGATCTGAAGCTTAAAGGAGAGGGAGGAGTCAAAGATGAATCTCAGGCTACGCGCCTGAAGGACCGGCCGGATGGTGACTCCCTCAATGGAAATTCAGCCTTGGTCATATTGAGCTTCAGTTGGCAGTGAGACAGCCAGGCAGAGATATTAGCAAGACAGTCAGCAATAGGAGACTGGATGGAGGAGGAGCACACAGGAGCGGAGAGATAGAGTTGCGTGTCATCAGCATACAGGCGGTGCTGGAAGCCATGCGAGTCAATGAGTTTACCCAGAGAGAGAGTATAAAGGAAGAAGAGAAGAGGGCCCAGGACATAGCCTTGGGGAACTCCCACAGAGAGGGGGAGCAATGTAGAAGAGGTACCAGCAAGAGAAACATTGAAGAAGCGGTTCGAGAGATATATTCTCTATATTTGATCTCTCTCTCTCTCTTCATATAGTGCGAACAGTATACCTGGCACTGTAAAGTCATAAGTTAGAGACAGGTCCGTGCCTCGAGGTGCTTCTGATCTAGGAAAGACAAGGGAGGGGATACAAGGGAGAGGGCAACATAGGCAGAGACAGGGGTGTTTTTAATCAAGCAAGGCGTTGGTGGGGCAGGTCCGTGGTCACTGAGTGGTGCTGCTGCGGAGCTCCTGCTCAGGTGGAGTGCTTGAGGAGGGATTCAAATGGGCGGCACCCAGTGTGGCTATTGTGGCCATGGAGGCAAGCCACCACACACTCCCTCTGCCACACTCCATGGAGAAGGGGGAAGTGCCCTGAGATGATCTTCGCAGTTGACACGTCCCCGGCCTGAGCGCTGGGGAACCTGGACTCCCCAGTGCTCCCGACCAGTTCTTGTGACTGGCAAAGGCCGTGTCCCTCGCCCACAGTACCTCTGAGTGGGCGACTGGTCTGCTGGTGTGGCTGGCTGCCCCAGTTCATATGGGCAGGGGCTGTGTGGCCGCCTGTTGCCACAGAGCTATTTGGCATTCCTGATTTCCCAGCAGTGCTCCATGCGTGGCCATGAGTGGGTGCTGTGTGGGTCACAGGAGCGCGAGTCCCCCCGTTCCACCTTCAGATGGGTGGTTCCTGGGTGGCCATGTGGGGTAGCACCTCATCTAAGAACATTCAGGGATACATTAACAAAGTTGAGAAATTGCAGGTGCACATGTTTAGCTTAGTTACAGGGGAGAAGGGGACCCTAAACGATAAGACAGTGGAAGGAATATCAGTGAGGAGATATCTTCAAGTGTTAGTCTTTGTAAATAGAGCATTGTGCTTAATAAATGTAGTTCAGTTTAGAAGACTGTCTCACACAAACGTTATTGAACGAGCAGAAAACGCTAGAGATGAAACAGGGAGTGGGTTTATTATTCACAAATATTATTCAAATTTTTGGATAGTCCTTCAAGTATCCCCAAAATATCCGCAACCAAAATGGGTATGCACATATCCTGAGTATTCCATTTGTTTTTTGGTCCATTCGATTGTTCGGCCATTTTGGAATTTCAGTCAGGTTATTTTTTGCAGTTTTGTATGCTCAATACTGTGAGAAACGCTGGCATAAAATACGGTTCCACGGTGCCTCCATCATGGGGAGCTGTGGCCTATAGAGGGTCTGCAGTGACTCAGGAGGAACCCCCCAACACATGGGGTTGGGCTGGTTCGGAACAAGTGTTACTTTTTCACAAAAAATTTTGGAATCCCAGATGGAATAATTTTTATTTTTTAAAAAAAGTATCATTGAGCATTCACAAAACGCCCCAGCGGCCAATTTATGCATGCGCAAATGGCTTTAAAAAAAAATAAAAATAAAATAAAATATTTTGTTTGGTCCTATCAGAAATCAAAACCAGGTGGAAAATGAAACTCAGCCCCAACATGGGGCAAAGGATTAAACTAGGAGTAGCAATGTATACATTACACGTGTATGAAGGGAGAGGGGTGTGTGTTATGCTTCACTGAACACAAACAAATTAATTATAGTGACACTTCCTTTTTCTAGTGGGTGAATCAATTTGTGTCTGAGGAATACCAGGAAGGTGGGAACTAGAGCTGAAATGAGAATCTTGTGCGTTCTTGCAAGAACACATGAGATCCTTGCAACCCCTGTGTGAAATCTTGCCGAGATTTTAGAGAATCTCATGAGATTCTCGAAAGTCTCAGGTGCGCATTGCGCATGTGCAAAATGGCCGCCGCGGCCATTTCTGCATATGTGCGGCCCCTGGTGGCCATTTCGTGCATGCGCAGAGAGTGCTTTGAGGGTTCTCGAGAATCTCTTGGAGTCTCATTGCCCTCTAAACACTCTGCACATGTGCAGAATGGCCAGCAGGAGACACATGTGCAGAAATGGCCGCGGTGGCCATTTCTGCATATGTGCGGCCCCTGGTGGCCATTTCGTGCATGCACAGAGAGTGCTTTGAGTGTTCTCGAGAATCTCTCGGAGTCTCATTGCCCTCTAAACACTCTGCACATGTGCAGAATGGCCAGCAGGAGACACACATGTGCAGAAATGGTCGCGGTGGCCATTTTTTGCGCACTCGCAGTGCCAGTTTTCTGCTGCACAAATTTTGCATCAGAATGGGTCAAGAATCAGCTGATTCTTGACTCATTTTCGTTCTCGCAAATCTTGGTGAGAAGTAAATTCTTACCAAGATTTGGCGAGAAATGGAGGGTGAGTTTCAGCCCTAGTGGGAACATTCCTATGTTGAGATGGGGCTCAGACCACTATGTTACCAAGAGCCCCAACTCCCCATGATCTGGTACTGATGTTACAGGGTGCAGGGAAGCTGCAAAAACACTGCAACGTCTCTTAAGTGCTTTGGAAAACTTAACCCTAACTGTCAAGGATTGTGCAATATCAGTGGCAGAGCTAGGAGTCGAAATCAGACACACAACTGGCTCCCAGGCTCCTGCTCTTGCTACACGTCTCCCTTGTTTAGTTCCCTTTCCCCCGCAGCTGCCTTTTGTATGCAAGGTCGTCGAGGTGACGGACATGCTTTTTGTGTTCTTCCCCTGCCCCCCTTTGAGTTTCATCCTTCTAATTGAAACAGAAGATCCGTTCCCACAGCACTGCTCCTCAGCTGCACATGCTGGATATTTACAACTTTAGAGTTTTGACAGATATAAAAAAGCTACGTTCTGCTTTTTTTGAGTGGATACATTCTGGTGTGGAGGGAGGGAGGGAGAGAGAAAATAAAAAAATAAAAACACAACAACAGATTGCTCTTGAACAAACTTCTAAGCATCAGCCTAAAACCTCTTCCTTGCTTCTCTTGTTCCTGTCCCCCCTGAACCCCCTTCCCCAATTCCTCAAGAGTGGCTGTTATAAACAAAGATTCTGTGTCTTCTTAGCAGAAAAAACAACAACCTGGCCTTGTTTTCTGTTGCAAGGCAACCCCATTCCAGCTGCCATTGAAGAAATGCTCTGTGGTGTGAAATGGCGGGATTCTGAAGCGGAGTGGCTGTGGCAAAAAAATAGATCACGCCGAATTTGTCATGCGGTAAGACAGCGCCCTTCAACCCCCCCCCCCCCTCAAAACCTCCTTCAGTCCAAGACCTTTCAGAGCTATCCTTTTGTGTTGAATCCATTGTAACTTGTCTCTTTGCTTTGCCAGGGTGATTTTTATTTTATTTTTGAATGGGGGGGGAGGGTAGTAGAGGCAGACATTTCCCCATTCTCTGTCCTGTTGTCCTTTCAGACGATTGAAACTGCATTAGAAATGTAGCCAACTGCAACCACAGCCAGGGAGAATAGAAAGCCGCCTTTTCTTTTTAGTTTCATTGCATTCGACGGAAATGAATCCTTGGACGTATATCACAACAGACTCCCAAAACCTTTCGCCAGTTTGGCCAGAATTTCCAGAAGGCCTCATCTCTGACAATATGGGCGAGTTGGTCAAAAGACCTTTGTGTTTTTCAGAGGCGTAGCTAGGTGGGAACGGGCCTTGGTGCATAAGATTCAATGGGCCCCTTGCTGAGACACTCCACACCAAAGTGCATATGCATTCTACATTTCTCCATGCGTTTGCACCCCCTGGCATGTGGGCTGTGGCGCAGCTGCAGCTGTTGCACCTATGATAGCTACGCCCCTGGCATTTTTAAAGTTTTGGAAAGTGCTTTCTCAAAAATCTGGCTTTGGATAATCTAGTAGTGGGAGCTAACGGGAGAGGGACACTTCTGAAAAACTGCGTGACAGGGTCAGGTCTTTGTCTTCTGGGTGTAAGTCATTCAGGATCAGGGCCCAATACACAGTAGTCTCTTAGGGAATTAGCTCCAAATGACCATTTATTTTAAGGAGATAAGGAGCTACCTAACGGAGTCAGACAAATAGTCTGTTTTAGCCCAGTATTGGCACAACCTGACACGGCAACAGGGTTTCAAATCTGACTCTCTGATAGAGGTCTCCCCCAGGCATGCTACCTGAAGCTCTCCAGGATCCCCAGCAGAAGCCTCACCCAGGCATGCTACCAGAAATCCTGAATCGGAGACACCAGGGATTGAACTTGGGAACTTATACATACAAGACATGCACTCTACTACCTGAGCCGTGGCCAACCCCTGTTTTATGTAGGGTGAAAGCAGACATACAAGTGACTCCACTTACGCTGCTTTAACATTTCTTAGGCATGTTGCAGGGCTGTATTGGTGCCCTATGCAGCCCTGCAACATGCCTAAGAAATGTTAAATTGGAGTAAAGGTGCATGTCTGGATTCACCCAGTGTCTCCACTGGTAGCTCTCTGTTTACATACTGTTCCGCTCTCAGTCTCTCTCCTGATTCCCAGGATCCATGCACACGCTTTACTCCCTGGCAGAACCCTTCAGCCCAAGCAGCCCCCTTGCACTTGGTATTTGCCCTCACCATGCTCCCAGCCTTTGTCCTGCTTCATTAGCAGTCTCTTTAGGCCCATTTAGTTTTAGTTAAGCCCTTTGGACTTATCCCTACCTCTAGCTGCTCTCTGCAGCTCCCCCAGGCACTGGATCAGGCTTCTCCAACTCTGACTAGTTACCCCAGAGTCCTTGAAGCCAGCAACGGTCTGACTGTTACCTCTTTCTGCAGCTCCCGAGACTCTTTACAGCCTTCTCAGCCCTGAGGCTTCTCCCAGCATTTTCTCCCTATGGGCTGGCTAGTGCCACGCCCTCACACAACTGCAGTCCCAATCAAGCACTATCCTACCCACCTGGTAGCGCCTGCAGCTCAGCTCACACAGCTCTCATGCTGGTGCTATCTGCCTTACAGGGCCAGTAGCACACACAGGGTATTTTCAGACATTACGAGATCATGCTCAACCACAGTCAATTCCCTGTGGTGGGGAATGCCCTTGTAACGTCTGTTGGGGAACTGGAAGTTCCCCCCACGCTCAATCCCCACCGGGAATCTCATTCACCACGCGATCGGCTGGACCGGCAGGGATGAAGGGGCCTGTCACGTCTGGACGGCGATCACGGCCCGGAATCCCCGCCGGAATTCTGGGCCGTGGTCATTTCGGGCAGGCGCTGCGGCCGCATTGGCCACGGTGCCCACCTGTCTCCCCAGAGGTTGGGCAGTGGGGGAGTGTGGGAAGGGCAGGGGTATGCGGCGGCACATTGCGTGGTGCGGCCCCGCCACCCCCCCCATTCCCCGCCGGGATGCCCCGGCACGTCTGTTGGCCATGCCGGAGTGATCCCGGCGGGGAATCTAAGGCTTGTTTCCGTGACGGGGCAAATGTCGCCCCGCCACGTCTGAAAATACCCAGAGACTCTGACCTGCCACACTATGCTCTAGGGATAAGTATATGAAAGGGCTTGAGCCCCTTTGAAAATCTGTCTCCAATTATGGACACCGTAGAGGTGTGCACCAGGGACCCATGTAGTTATTCATTTTCATTTTTTGTTTTCATTATTTAAATATTTCGTTTTTGTTTTCGTAAATATCGTTTTTGTTTTTGCTTTCATTTTCATTTTTCATTGATTTAAATGGAAAACACATTTTTGGCTGTAACATTGTTTTTAATTATATGTGGATGACACTTAGAGGGACTGTACCGCCAATGGAAGGCATTATGTGTACCAAATTTCAGAACGATTGGATAAAGGAATCCGATTTTATAAGCAGTTGAATTATGTTATTTTGCAAAAATATGCATATACATTTCTGGCTGTATCAACTTTTTTTCCTATGTAATGTGGATGAAAATTGGCAAATTTATACCCCTCCCCAAGTTTACTATCTCTGCCAACTTTCAGAAGGATTGGATAAAGGGTCCTGGTGGTATACACAATTAACTTTTAAGTGTATGTCTGACTATAACAACTTTGTAGTCCAACCAATGTACATGAAATTTGGCAGGGTTGTATTTCACACCTTCAGGAACAACTCTACCAAATTTAGGAAAGATGTGATAAAGGGTCCCAATTTTATACACCCACACAACATATACAGAGAATGAGCCTATGCCAGGGATTCTCTTTCGTGTCACTGTGGTATAAGATCTGTTTGTGATGCCAACTGGCGGGCAGAAATGTCAAGAAAATATGCTCATTCTGTGCTTTGACCACCCAAAATTCTGTCCCCTACTTGTTACTGGGAAGTTGGAAGCAACTGTTTAGGAAAGAGCCAATAGTGTTTCTCTTATTTCCTCTGTCACAGTGCTGCAGGATGGGATTGTGATGGTAATTGGCCAGGCTGGATGTGTAAACCATGTCTCCTGATGGCTGGGATGCTATCCCCACAGTCCCAGTTATTAGGGATGGGCGAATGCGGTTCGGAAGTTTGGAGTTCGGATCAAACTCGACCAGTTCGGTCAACCGAACCGAACTTCTGAACTGAACTTGATTTTCGAGCCGAACCGAATTTCCAAACTCAGCTCTGTTTGCCCATCCCTAAAAGATAATATTCCATTTAGTTCAATGGGGGTTGAATTTCTGAACTTTGTTTGGAAGTTCGGAGTTTGGACCGAACTTGAATAGTTCGGTCGACCGAACCGAACTTCCGAACTGAACCGAATTTCCAAACTGAACTGAACCGAAAGGTTATGTCCTTTCTCTGTCTGCCTCGATGCCACCACAGATTGGTCCTGTAAAGCTGGAAGCATGCAGTAATTGGCCAGTGAATGTGTCTATCAGTCTGTTGGGTTACTCCCCATCCTTCCTCCTACAGCCTCCCTCCCTTTGCCATGCAAGGCACCTGCCTCTGACTTGCACTGCATGTGCTGCTATTTATCTAAATAATCGTCTTCAAGGGGACAGCTTCAGATGCTTATAAAATTGGGGCTATTTATTTATTTAAGCAATTTTCTATCCCACCCCTCTTGCTCCAGTCAGCCCGGGGCAGCTCACATAATAAAAACATGGACAAATACATAAAATCCATAATAAAATAAAAGAGAAGGAAAACAGAACCAAACCCAGTCCCCAACCCTAAACCCCTCCCACCCATCTCCCTCATCAAAAGCCAGGCGGAACAGCCAAGTCTTACACATATGGCAGAAGGAAGGGAGATCCAGGGCCAACCAGGCCTCGGCTGGGTGGGAGAGAATCTATTTGTCTGTCTCTTTTGGATGTGGTCCTTCTCCTTTCCCAGTCCCTAGAGTTTGGATTTCTCCATGTGAGGCAGTCAGTCATCCAGAGAAATTAGGGCTGCACTTGGAGACTCTGGGTTAAAACCTGGAGGCATGGCAACCCTAGTAATTAATCAAGCTACAAAAACCTAAAGTTTTTCCTGCACTTCCCCCGACCCCCCTTTCTTCTCAAAGATCCAGTTCTAGCCATCAAAGAACCCAACAAACCTCTTTTCCCCTTGACACAGTTGCTTTAGAACTTTTCTCGTCCCCCTCTTGTCTTTCCAAAGGCATTAAGATCTGTCATGCAGGATGTTCCCTATTGCACTGAGCCTTCATGATTGAATTTGGCACTAACTAGATCTGAACTCTGTAACGGAGGAGAGAAACACAATTAGTTCTTCTCTGTTGAATATGAACAAGAAAACTACTGCAACCAGGAGAAAGGGTGGAGGAGGGAAAGCTAAATGTTTCTCATCTCTGCGAGAGATATTTATGACTTTGAAATGGATACAAAATTAATTCCCAGCTTTAAAAAGTCCACTTAGCACATTTTGATTGCCCACTCTAAAGTGGTACGAATTCACAGAAAACTGACCGTTTATATAATAAAAACGTAAGTGTCATCTTAGGTCAGACCAATGGTCCATCTAGCCCAGTATCCTGTCTCTGGTATTGTGGTGAAACTATGATATGGTGGTAGACTGGCCATCTGGCCATTCTGGCAAGTGCCAGAGGGGCTGGTACTGTTGGGGGCCATTTTTTCTCCTCACATTTAAAAGTGAATGTTTATGTGGATTTTTTTGATCAATATTGCATTTTTGTAGTGATGGGGGCCAGGTTAATGAAAATGGCAGAAATTATTTTCGGTTCCAGTCTGAAATGCCAGAACTGACGTTAGAACCCAGTCCGCCACTGCTGTTATACAGCAACAACAAACAACAACAACAGCAGCAATAATAAATAATAATATAATCTTTATTTTTATATAGCGTTCCCCAGCCATGGCTCTCGGGACGCTTTACATATAACTAAAACCCACACATTTTAACCCTCTGAGGCAGGTTAGGCTGAGAGAACATTGTGACTGGCCCAAAGGGGACCAAGCAGAGACTTTCAGTAATGAGCAAAAGATCAAATTAAGGGTGTGCAGAATGTTTTGAAACAAGAGACAAAGTTGTTAACATTATACCTTTTATTGTTCCAAGTGTTGCTGCTGAGAGCGTGCAAGGCTTTGAGCATCACAGAGCTTGTGCACGCAACTCTGGGTCACCATGGTCCAGGAACAGGATGGGGAAGGCAGGGAGCTTGTCACTAGGGTGGGCTGGAGGTGCGGTTACTGGCACGTTGGAGAGTTGCATTGGGGTGCAAACGTAGAAAGAGGGAAAGGGGGCAGGACCTACCTGAGCAGGGTGTGGGGGATGCAAAGACATAAATGGGCAGGACCTGGCGGGTGTGCTGGAGCACTCTTCAGGTGGGCATAGCAAGACCTGCCCAGTCACAGAGTGCTAAGGCACATCTACTGGGATCTGCCTTGCTCACATCCAACATGACCTGGTGTTAGCCACCCCCTTGCTCAGGTAGACCCTATCCCATTATGTCCCATCATGCCCCTTCAATGACTTCTCTCCCTCCCTATCTGCCCCATGGCTTCATTCCCCCCACCCCCCAATCTGGGAACAAAAGCCAGTGGTTCAGAGGCAGTCTGTGGGCTGGGGGAGGGGTTCCCCACCTCCAATGTATACTTTCACCAACAAAACTTGATCCAATAAAAACTGCATTATCTTAACCACTTTGTCTTTTGTTTTGCAGTTATATTGATAACAACAAAATTCTTCATTTTCATTATCATTATTGTAATGAAGATAAATAACAACGTAATCAATAATGATAACAGAAGTCGTTATTGATTTTGTTATTGCCTGGCAGGTGTTCTTTTTGGAGGGAAAAGTGGAGAGGGGAGGAGAGAGTAGGCATCTCAGAGTCAGAAACAGTGTTGAACTCTTGAACTGGGCCTGTGCTGAGAGGGGAAGGATCTGATGGATGTAATCGCTGGCCAATGAGCAGCACAAGAAGGTCTAAGTAAATTGAATGGCACCCTGTGATTGCTCAATGACTCTTGCCCCCCAGAACCTATCATGGGAGCTCTGGGGAGGGCACTGCAACTCTTTATGTTGTAGGGCCAGGCTGTTTGACTCTTGTTCTGTGTTAGCTCTTGCTCTGTCAGGTTGCGTGTACAGAACTCTGGTGCTTGCACTAAAAATCTTCCCCAGCTCTCAGTGTTATACCTTACATTTCCTTATACACTTTAGTTTACCTTTTTGTTCCCACTGTCTGTCTCCCCCTGTACATAGATAGATAGATAGATAGATAGATAGATAGATAGATCCTATCATTTTTTCCTTTTCCCCTCCCCTGTCTGTCTCCCCCTGTCCATATTATATATAGATATAATAGTTGTATAGATATATAGATAGATTCGATATTATATAGATATTGGTAGATATACTAGGCTTTTTTATTATATATATTAGCATTATAGGATAGGAATAGGATAGATACTTAGAAAGAACGCATAGCAGATACAAGTTTATTGATATAGATGCTTAGGAATATATTGTATATAGTATAGGTTATTAGGTGTAGGTTAGACATACATATTAGTAATTTTTCATATTGTCATAGTGCACTTATTATTGCTGCATTATCATGAGGAAGGGAGAAAGGAGTTCAGCTTCTGAGAAGTCTGGGGCAGGTGTCTGCTTGCACTTCTGCCACTGGTGGCAGCCCACAACAGAAACAATACCAAAAGCAAAATCGTCATTGTTGCTCAAAATCGATACCGATAACAACACCGATAAAGAAAATGAAATTTTGTTAATAAAAATAATGAAAATGATAGTTTTTAATAATGAAAAAGAAAACAAAAACAAAAAATGACATGGGTCCCTGGTGCACACCCCTATTTTGCAGTAATAAAACAGAAAGCTGTGGGTATTTTCAGACGTGACGAGATCACAGTGAATCACAGTGAATACCCACCTGTGGTCACTGTGCCCTGCACGTCTGTTCGGCGGCCGCCAGATGTTCGCCACGCTGAATACCCACATGGGGTCAATTTCAACAACGCTTCCCGGGCTCCTGGCAGGAAAATCCGCAGAAGCGTGGTGAAAGTGATTCCAGGTGGGCATCAATAAAAAGTAATGTCTGGTCGACTATCACGGCCTGGAATCCCCAGCGGGATTCCGGGCCGTGGTGAACTCGGCCAGACGCTGTGGCGGCATTGGCCTCGCCACCCGCCCGTCTCCCCAGAGGGCGGGTGGTGAGGCAGCGTGGAGGGGGCGGGGCTGTGCGGCCGCACGTTGCGCCGCGCGGCCCCGCCCCCTCCCTGATTCCCCGCTGGGATCCCCGGCACGTCTGTTTGCCGTGCCTGGGTGATCCCGGCGGGGAATCTCTGGGTTGTTTTCAGGGCAGGGCGAAGCCGCCCCGTCACGTCTGAAAACACCCTATAACAAAATATTGACAAAGGAAATCAATGCAACAAACCTAACATTTTCACAGAGAGAAAATAATTAAGCATGGAAAGAGGGTGAATTACGGCAAGGTTTTGCATTTGAAGAGCATTTGCTTTGGCAACAAGGTAATCTTACTGCGATATTGCGTCTACGGATGGATTATATAAGCAAAATTGCAGTCATTAGAGCAGAGCCAGCTTTTTACGTGCACAAGGAATGGCCCCAGGGGACCCGAAAGCTTGTTTTGTTTGACCAACCTAAGGTGGTCCAATAAAAGATCATCTAAACTACTTTGTCTCCATCAAAGATATATGAGACATTTTTAGAGCAAGCCCCAAGAATGAGTAGGAAAATCATTTTAATGAACAGAACAGGGAACCTGACCTCAGGCTGCTCAAAACGTATTCTTGGTTTGAAAGAAGTTGCCTAGAAAACCTCAGCGAAGTCTCAGGAGGTGATTGTCTGAATGAAACCTTGTGCTAGTTTGCACTCAGTCATTTTGAGGGAAAAAGGTTTCAGGTATTTGACAGTGAACAATGATATTGCTAGTGAGGAATCCTTGCAATTAGACGAAGAGGGATGACAATTTAAGAAGTCATTTTACTTTCTAGTTTTTATTGTATTTGCATATGAAGAATGTCTTTATTGCTGTTGTTACTGCATTTTATTAAATCATTTATACATTATTTGATTACATGCATTCTGTTCCCTCCCTCCCAGCCTTTGAATCCCACTTGAAAACCTACCTTTTCTATTCCATCAGGCTTTCCCTAGCTCCTTATCCCCTCAGTTAGCTCACTGATTTACTCAAGGTCTCCTATCCTCTGTAAGTAAGCGAAACATGTGCACCTGCAGCTTCTCAGCTTCATGCATGTATCCCTGTCTTTTGCTATGTTCCCCTGTCCTTTGTCTCCCATTCCCCCCAAATCTGTAAGCTAGATTTCCCCAGATTGTTCTTGTCTCTCCTAGATTTGTAAGTCTGCTGGGCCAGGAACCTGAATACAACTAGTGATTGTACAGCACCTGGCACATTGCTTGTGCTGTATAAGTGAATAATCTTCTTCTTCTTCAATCCGTACCAAACCGAAACTGCGCCAAGAAATGCCAGTTGCAGTTGGATTTAAAATGTATTTAATCAATCAATACATTTTTTAATCACTGTGCATGCGTAAAATGGCTGCCAGAACATTCAACGCATATGTTCCTCCTTTAAAAATGGCCGCAGCAGCATTGCCACCATTTTGGAAAAGGGCATCTGGTCTATGCATGCACAGTGGCTATTTTGCACGTGCACAGACTGGATGCCCTTTTCCAAAATGATGGCAATGCTGCCACCTCCATTTTGGAACAGGGTGTGCATGCGCAGAAAGGTCCGGTGGCCATTTGCGCGTACGTAATAATTTTAAAAAAAAATTATTTTAAAGGTTTTAATTAATTTAAATACGGACCCATAATACAGATCCATATTTAAATCTGGAAATATTGTGAGATCAGAACTGCAAACAGATTCAAACCATGATTTCATCCGTAAAACCATTCCTAACAGAGATACATGCATTCACAAAGCTGAGATGTCACAGGCGTCTCGCTTAAATAAGAGGACCCTGGGTGAAAAGACAGTAGAAGGAGCATCAGTGAGAGCAGTCAGTGGGGGTAAGGAGCTAGGAAAAGTCTGATGAAAGAGAGAGGTTTTTAGGATAATAGGTTCTATTATTGGTAATGCATTTACAATCCTTTTCAATCCCCTCAGCTTGCTAATGAAAGATTTTTATGCGGCTCTGCCGAACAGCCCTTTGACAAATATTACGGCAGTTATAGACATCCTGTTATTTTCCCCCATTCAAAGTGCGTCTGTTTTCATTTAAATGTATTCAGTTGCTATGTGCTGCCTATAATTTCTGTTCTAGTCATACGTTATAATCACTGGAGTTTGTTGACTGCCTAGAGAAAAATAAATGGAAGAGTTAAGCATGAGTCTGGCACTTTAGTTTTTAGCCTACACAAGTAACTCCATTGATTTCAGTTGCAGTAAGTTCAGGACCTAGAGTTAACCTGTGGAACTGTTTTAGCTTTCCCCTGAAGCCCCTGCTAATGGTCATTTTCAGAAACAGGTTGGGCTATGGACCATTTGGTTTGGCTGACACAGCGTGACAACTATTATATCCTTAGGCCCTTTCCCGATAGTGTCTGAGTTGGGGGAAATGTTGGGGAAATATTGAGGGAAATGACCCAGCTGGTCCCATTGAGCTTGGATTGGGTTGAGCGTACTCTCTCGCCAACCCCTTGGCCTTGGACCAGGCTAGACTCTGCAGCTGTGGGAGACTCCACCCACCATGGAATAGCCATGGAATGACATCATGATGTTCTGTAGGGGGTGTGGCTATTTTGGAAAAGGGTGAGGGAATGCCTTAGCCCTATCTCTTTTGTAAAGCATCATGATGTCATGTCACTCCATGGGGTGGGGGAGAAGGGAGTTGAGGAGGAGAGTGGGTTAAGGCCATTCAGGTACTGTTAACGGGAGACCTCAGTCCACGCGTGATTATTGGGGTGGGTGGGTCAGTACCCCAATGTCCACTCGTTTCTTTAATTTAGGGGAATTAGCCAAATTAGTCAAATTAGAGGTCCCCACGTGTCCCAGGGATCAATCTGAGGAACGACACGCACTACAGCCAGTTTATGTTACCCTCCTCAAATTGTAAGGAGAGAGAGAGAGAGAAAGGTTCAATAAAACTGAAACAGGTTTATTGTTGTATAAAAACAGAAGTACAAAGGCAAAAATAAGGTACACATACACACACACAAGCTAATGCTGAAACACAGCCCCAGTCTGGCTGGCGGGATACAAAAACATACGTGGCTGCGGGGAAAGTGAAAGTGAAATGAGGGTGTGTGTGTCCGGTGAAGGCACAGCAAGGCAGAGAGAGAGAGTCGGGACCTGTAGTTTACCTCTCCTAGCTGATTTCACAGGGGATCAGCAGCCTGGGGTCCAGCGCAATTTGGGGGGTGGGGGTGGAAGAAAAAGAGAGGGGCAGATCGAAGTCTGGGAGACCCCTTAGCACAGACACGTGCAGGGCGAACTGCACGTATCTGCATTCCAAGATCTCTCAGAGGTTGAGGGGAATATCAGGAGCAGTTATAGGGTACTGGACAAAGGATCTGAGAGACTAAGCTGTGCCGTATGGGGTGTACAATGGGCTGATGAGGGGAAGAACCAAAACTTCTACTTCCATCACAAAAAGGGCTATTGGAGATGCATAAGATATTTTGATACAGGGGGAAAGAGTAAACAACAGTGGCTGGAAGGTAGTTAAGGTGAGACGAGGGCTTAACGATTGACTCCCTGGGACACAAAAGGCGCGAGAGAGAACACCTGGATTTCTTAGGGGGGGGGTTTGCTGCTCCAAGTTCCAGTCGTCGGTGCTCTACTGAATAGGAAGAATGCCTCTTAATGGTCCCATACTTTACTCTAGGCGTTTTCCTTTTTCCTCTCTTCCCCCAGGTTCAGGCTGGTATTTCACATGAGTGACCTACTTTCTGCTGGGTTCCATGGTGGCTGGGCCCGATCCTTTTTTACAAGCCCCTCTTTGCTATGGGGGCTATCCTTTCAAGCTCCCCTTTTCCACGTTTGCCGGCCCTTGGTCACCAGTGACGCCCATCCCTCTAAGCCCTCCTGGTCCAAGTTTATTGGCCCTTGATTATACAGCGAGGGGTGGGGGGGGGTTGTACCCATTTTAGGGAAGACTGAGGCCATCATCAACAGTGCAATGGGCCTGTCTCAAAAGAGTTAGGCTGCATCAGACCTGGGATTGAATCAGACTAACGCAATTGCGCTCAGGCCAAGTTTGGACCCAAATTTTGGGCCCGAACCGGGCTCTCGTATGAGTATGTGCTGTACAAGATCTAGAAAATGTTTCTTTAACATGCTTGTGAAGTAAATTAGTGGCGTTCTTTGGGCGTAATGCTTAGAAGGTGACAAAATGGTTTCCTTCAGCAACGTGCATAGAATTGGCACTTGCCTTATTTTTGTTTGGTAAACACAGTTGTTTTGACTCAACCATGCCCTGTGTAGTTCCCATTATTGTTGAGAGATAGAGTGTGGTTGCCGTGTTGGTCCCAAGTGACAGAGAGACAAAGTGAGGAAGAAGGGCCCTGCATGGCCCAAAAGCTTGCTTATTTCCACCAACAACAGTTGGTCCAATAATAGATATAATTCAAACCACTTTGTCTTTGTTTCACAGGGCCAGTTTTCCACAGGGCAATATGGGGCAGCCGCCCCGGGTCCCATTCTTTCTGAGGGCCCCATAGTGGCCTCTATTTTCACCAGGACAGGTTGTGAGGACACCACTCCCTCTCAGTGGGGCCCCAAACATGACCACTTTCAGGGCACCACAGAGGTTGCCCCCAAGGGGGAGGGGCCACTAGGGGCCCCACATTTTATCTTCACCCTGGGCTCTGCAAATCCTAAGGCCCGCCCTGCTCTCTCGTTATTGTTGAGTAAAGAGTAAACACACAGGAAGGTAGTAAACCCCTTTGCCCCACTCAACAGTGAACAGAAATGAAAATCAGAGAGCTTGGGAAAATAAACTGAGTGGTATCTCTACTCTTTGGCCGCAAGCCACAAACAGCTTATGCTGAAGTGGTCTTTGTTGATAAAAGGACATCCCCATGCAATTCTACCGTCAGTGCAAACGTAAGGTACTCATGTAAGGAACAAATAATGTAAGTTTTATCTCTAAGATAAAGAAGGAGTTGTTTCCAATTGGGACAAGTTGAGTACAGCTTGTGCTGCCTTGGTTAGATCGACGTACAGTCTTTCCTGTCTCTAGAACATGCTGGTCCAGTTCTGAGTCTGTATTGAGTCAAGTCTTCCCATATTCCAGGAAACTGTATTTCTGGTGAATTCTAACCAGCTGATCTAACAATATTTTCACCTGAGGTTTTGAGAGTGAGCCAACCATATTGTGTCCTTGGAGAATGTTGGCTGGGCTGTGGGTTCAGGTGTCCTGCATGTGAATCTTACTTTCACACTGAGAACTTGCTCAGACATGACTCTAGATCAGAGGTCGGGAACCTCAGACTTGGGGCCCAAATGTGGCCTACAGCTGGGTTTTATTTGGCCCCTTTCCACTTCTTGGATCTGGCCTCTGGATCCAGTTCTTATCCCCAAACAGGGCCATCCTTACCACAGGGCAACCCAGGTGAATGCTCTGGGGGCGGGAGAAGGGGTGGGTTTGTTGGGGGCTGTGGGGAGAAGGGATGGATTTGTTGGGGGCTGTGGGGAGAAGGGATGGGTTTGTTGGGGGCTG